>JAODKE010003929.1:0-14103 GCA_026779605.1 Mormyrus hasselquistii
TATAGTAATTAGAACATTATTTCAGAAATGCGTACTATACATCATGTTTTCAGCACACAAATTTTTCCACAGTACTTACGAATCTCCCAACCTTATCAAGTACACTCATGACTCGCACATGCCGTTAGTTGACCAATCACAGTGTGGCTTGTTCCAATTATGGAAGACGGGATTCCCCATGCTTTGTACCCGGATGTACTTTTTTAGGATTTCCCCGCCAAGCTAGAGAGTGTGACTAAAAAAAACGGATGCTGAAAAAAAGTGAAGAATATGATTAGTGGAAGCAAAAATACAAAGTGAAGAATTGAAATCAAACTCCAGGGGGGACCCTGAACATAGGATGTATATGGATACGTGTCTTCAACCTGTAGACATAGCGCAAGAGGTGTTGGATCAGCACTTTGATGTAATCATGTCTATGGCACCTGCAGAAGGAAACAATCCAGTGAGGCTTCTAACTGATGAGTCAAATGAAGCTAAATGTTTTCCAGTCCTTTTCCCAAAAGGAACAGATACTTTTTATGAGAGACGGAAGGAAAAACTGACATTATGTAGGTATTTAAATACAAGAATTCTTAATGTAGTTGGACGTTTTGCAAAAAACTTAGACTATATATTTTATGGGCAGTATTTGTGTGAGCTTCAGCAGGTTGTGTCAAATGTGTCAATTGCTGTGAGAAAAGGCTATGATGCACAGGATGTCTTGTTACATCAGAAACTTTGAGAAATAAGGAATCTCTACAAAAGATGTTCAATTTTGATGAAGGTTATAAATTTCTAAGACCAATCAGAGGCACCCCTGTTTTTTGGCAAGGTGTTCAGAAAGATCTGTTTGTGATGGTAAGACAGCTTGGTATTCCCACATGGTTTTGCTCCTTTTCTTCTGATGATTTACGCTGGACAGAAGTGATGACAGCAATCTTCAAACAAGACGACATAGATGCATCAAGTGCTGAGCTCGACTGGTCAGAAAGGTGTGCATTGTTGAAAAACAATCCTGTGACAGCTGCCAGAATGTTTGATTATCGATTTAACTGCTTCCTGAAAGATGTCATCATGTCAGAAGCACAACCCATTGGCAAAATAGTTGATTATTTCTAGAGTAGAATTTCAGCAACAAGGATCACCTCACACTAACTTTGTTTTGGGCGAAAGATGCACCTAAGGTTAGTAAAGATGATGAAGATGAAGATGCATCAGCTTTCATTGATCGTTATATGACATGTGAAATGCCGGAGGATGACGATGAAATGCATGAAATTGTATGTAGTGTACAGCAACATAGTAAGAGGCACTCAAACATATAAAAAATAAAAGGGAAAACTTCATTCAATTTCCCACGCCATCCAAGCAACAGAACATTTGTGTTATCATGCTAACTTGGAAATGGTGAGAGACGGACAGCCTCTGAAAAAAGAAGTAGCAGACACTATTATGAAAAAAGTGAAGGATGCTGTACTAAACCCTGAGGCCAACTATGACTCTGTTGATTCCTTATTTAGTACAATTGGTATCAGTCAGGAAATATTTGAAGCTGCGTACTGAAGAATCACAAAGAAAACTACCATTGTTCTTAAGAGGAGACCATGGCTGTGTCTGAAATCGCGCACTTGCGCACTTTTAGTGCGCAGTGCGTTCACACTGGCAACTAATCTAAAATTCAGTGCACTGAAAGTACCCGGATGGTGCACTGAAAACAGCCAGAAAACGAAGTGTAGAACGATGGACACAACACGCACTAAACGGACGCCATTTTGACTACGTAGCAGAAGGGGAGGGACTTCAGGCAAATTTTAGTTGAATAATGGCGGGTAACACAGTCACGCAAGCTCAAGCGGAGGCAATGGCGTTATATAAATGTAAGTAACGTTAATAAAATTATTTTACTGATGTATAATGCGGTGTGTAGCCTGTCACTCTCTGACGACAGTTATAGATTTGAGTTTATGATTATATCGACTTAGATGATTTCGCACACGTAAATGTTAGCAGTTTTTTAGCCGGTTAGGTGGTCGTAAATAGTTTATACATGTTAGAAATGTTCTATGTTGAAGTTTGTAAATGTTACTTACTTGTTGTTATTGAACCTCCAGATTAAGCATAGTGTCTATGAAGTGAATTGGCTAATCGGCAACGTTAAGTTGTGGAATGCTAACGTAACTTTACCTTGAACGACCGTCACGATGAAATCACAATTAGGTTTTGTGCTGGCAAATTCCTGTGTTGTGTCGTTGTGTGTGTATAATTAATCTTTTACTTGGCTTCGCCAGCTCTTATTATTATTATTTTTTTTTACTAAAGTAAAAGTATTTCGGATTTTGCAGGGACGGACGAGGACGCCCAGGCCCTTATCTTGTGGAGGGCGGCAAATCGGCCTTTGTTTACGGTCAAAAGGCATGCGAGCATGGAAGCATACAAGTAAGTATAGTTGTATGCGTAGTTGTTCACAGTAGGTGCTGAATTATTTTAAATTAATGTGGGCAGATCATAATTATTTATAGGTTGAACTCAATTATAGTGTAATCCACTCTAAACTGCATTTTTTTGTTCTTGGTAACTGCAACCAAACAATTTTCTTAATGTATTTGTATTGTGCATCACTTTGGACAAGAGTCTGCAAAGTACCCTTAAACGTAAATTATGTCTGTATTTATAGAAATTGCCAATGTGTCTTCACCAGTGTCTTCTTAAAAGAAAGAGGCCTCGAGGGGAGGGTGGATGCAAAGGCCATTAAAAAAAAGGTGGGAGAACCTTAGCTCCAAATATAAGGTGAGATATACACTATACTTGCCCTGGTATAGTAAAATAGTCTAAATATGTCACAGCGATATGTATGTATGGTCTAAATATGTTGTGCATGTTTTCTCTGGCTGCCTTTTATCTACAGGACCTTAAGCGTCCCTGTACTGGGATCAGCACAGAGGGGGGGCACTTCTTGGAAGTGGTATGCCCATATGGATGAGGCAATAGGGAGCAGGCCATCAGTGATGCCTCCTGCCCTCTTTGCCTCATCCAGCCTGGAGGTGGCAGTGACCCCACCCCCTCCTGTGGAGAGGGGCACTACCTCCACCTTCTCTACCCCAAAAAGACAGCGAGTAGACAAGGTGGAGGAACTCCTTAATGCCTTGAGGGAAAGTGATGGGCAGCATGAAGCAGCCATGCAGGGGATGGAGAGGGAGCAGCAGAGGAGAGATGAGGCTAGGGAGAGAGAGGCAAGACAGGCAGCGGAACGGGAAGAGAGGAGATACCAGGAGCTTGTAGAGAGGGATGAGAGGCGGCACAGAGAGGCGGTGGAAAGGGAGGAAAGGTTTTATAGAGAGATTAGGGAGAGGGAAAAGAGGAGGGAGAGAGAGGCAGCAGGAAGAGAGGAGCGCCTCATGGCCATTCTGGAAAGATTGTGTAAATAGTTTAGTGTAAATGGTTTTTGTGTTCAATGTTTTGTGTTAACTGTGTTCAGTATTAAATATTTAAAAATACAAGAATAATTAAATTACAAATAAAGAATTATTAAATATATAAATCCATTTGCATTGTATATCTTTATTCTGTTTACTTACTCAGTCTGTTTTTAAAGGGAGCTTGGTTACATCAGACTCTTTTATGACTTACATTTGTCAACAATTTTGTTAAAAATGTAATAAAACACACACATTTGCCAATAAGCCAAATTATTTATTATTTGCATTTTAAAGTATATTCTAAAGTAGGAATGATCTGGGGTACATTTAAATGTAGTTGTGATCTGGGGTGTAACAGGTCATTGCATCCTCTCTCTCATCGGCCCCAGAGACAGTTCCTGGAGGTGCTGGTCCTGGTGCTGATTGGTCCACTGCCCTCCCAACATCAGCATCAGGCTCCAGCAGGTCCCCATTGCTCATGCAGATGTTGTGGAGCACAGTACAGCAGACGATGACCTCTGGCACATACTTCACATCCACCTCCAGGGCCTTGAGGAAGATGGACCTCCATCTGGTCTTCAGGACCCCAAATGACCTCTCTACAACACACCTTGCCTTTGACAGGTGGCAGTTGAATCGAGCTTGGAGGTGGTTGCGGACAGGCTGCCTGTAGGGCGTCATGAGGCAGATGGGCTGGGACAAGCAGGGGTAGCCACCATCTCCAACAATGCAGTAACCTGGTGGAGGATAAGACTGCTGGTAGTAGATGGGGCTGTTCTGCAGGACTCGGGCGTCATGAACTGACCCACAGCATCCCACGAAGATGTCCAGAAACCTTCCAGTTCTGTCGCAGAAGGCCTACAGCTGGACTGAGTGGAACAGCTTCCTGTTAAAATAACAGACGGTGTCCTCTGCAGGGGGCTTCACCCGGACATGGCAACCATCAATGGCTCCTACCACCCGGTTGAAGGCTGCAGATCCCACTAGATGGGTGAAGCGGGCCCCCAAACGAGGGAGTTCCTCTGCAGTGGGATGGCGGATCACTTGATAGAGGAGAGCAGCAATCTTTGCACTCATCCTGTGCACTGCCTGGTGAACGGTTGACCGGGGCATATCGAAAGCCCTGGCAACCACACGGTAAGAGGTGGCGCTGGCCAGCCAGAAAAAGAAACACCAAGGTGTCGATTTCAGGGCCCCAACCATGGTCACATTCGGTTCCCAGCACAGCCATTAGCGAATTGAAGGACTCCCTTGCTAGCCGGAAGTCAACCCGCAGGTCACTGTGACCATCGAAGTACCGTGCCAGCAGTGGCACTGACACGTTCATTTAGCTGTAACGCCCGGGGTTGAGACACTGCTGTGGAGTAGAGGGGGAGGCAAGAGAGTTTTATGTCAATAAAAGTTTGCTGCATCCCTGTGTTTTAGCATCTTCCTTACTTCATGGCACTTTTTCATTGCATAAACATTCTATGATCAACTATGATTTATAACCATAATTAGTTTCATTTTGCCAATTGTGTAATTATCAGTGTAAACATCAGTTTAGAACAGATGTACCTGTATATTAATTTAAAGTACATTAATTCAGTCAAGAATTGCACTTTATACTAATAGGTATGGGAAAGACACATGAATTTGTATGCTGATGGGCTTTTAATTAACTGTATAGTGTGAGGTAATACACTGTAGTCCACGGTACTGTGTTACACAAATGCAGGCCATGAAAGGCATTTAATAGAAATAAGTGCCATGACATGCAAAAACGTATATGAACTTTATTTTGATTTGTGCATTTATTTATACAACTTTGTGCAAAGAACTATCTGAAAAGGTAAGCCTAATACCCGCGTGGGGCTGCCATTAGGCGCGCATACAAGAAAAACGCAGGTTACATACTATTTCATGTTCAGCCAATTGGAGGAGGATCCTGCATCGGCGTTTAATGCAACGCAGTTTCTAGGTGGGCTGTAATAGGGGGTAAACAAAAGCAAATAAAACCAAGGAAATTCATTTTGAACAAAACACGGCAGATATTTTGGCGGGCTGGAGAATCGCGACCAAATGCTAGTCTGTCATTTCCGGTAAGTGCAAAACGTTAGTGTTCCATTTAGGACAGCACTTACCCATGGTAGTGTGCACTACAGAAGGAAGTGCGCAGTGCGCACTATGCACTACATCTCAGTGCACTGACGCAAGTGCGTGATTTCGGACACACCCAGAGTGAAACAGAACTGATAACATCAGTGTGAAAAAGGTGGGGGCAAGACGGGGGGGAAGAAAGAAAAAAAAAAGCCTCCTTTATTCTAACCCCCTTTCCTTATATTTTTCAGAGTATATCTGGAAAATTTCAAGGAAAATGGACTTGCTGCCTCTCAAACTGATGCTAGAGATAAAGCAGGAAACCTAGAAATTGGCAGGACATTTCCAAAGAAAACGCAACAAAATGCAGCTGGCAGTTCCTGGAGAAGAAACTCAATCTAGTTCAGAAGAGCCCTTTAAGAGAGTTTTCTCCCCCTAGTGAACACAGCCCTCAGCAGCATGAATGACTGATTTGCAAAACTTGAAGATTTTTATCATCTTTATGGTTTTCTCTTCTCAAAAGAAAACATGGCAAATGCTATTCAGAGTGGCACACAAGTGTAAGAACCAAGGAAAAAACACATTGAATGACAGATTCTGAGTATTTAGTTCTGGAGATCAGGGCTGCTCACCATGGCTTTCCTGGTCGTGTTTCTTCCTCCCTAAGAGAGATGCATGATTATATTTACAAGGAACAGCTTCCAGATTTCTATGGAAACCTCAGCATTGCCCTTCATCTACTATTAACTCTTCTAGTCACAGCTGCCTGTGGAGAAATAAGCTTCTCAGATTTAAAACTCATCAGAACCTATCTCAGGTCAACCATGTCCCAAGAGAGACTTTCAAGGCCAGTTCTTACTTCAGTAGACTGCAATGTGCATGGTTCCTTGGATATGGTGGACATCATAACAGCATTTACACAAGCCAAGGCCTGTGAGCAGCCTTTGTAGAACCAGTGCTCAAAGGGTGTTGATGGGCACTGACTTTATAATGTGGGTTTAATTCCCTAACAGAACTTTTTGATTTTAAGTTATTTAATTATTATTTATGTTTTTGTTGTTCTAGTTTACTGTTCTGGTTTTTATTGTTCTGTTTTTTTTTTTGTTCTTAATATTTATATTCTTGAAAGTAATAGTAATGTGAACTTTTTTTGTTGGTGTCACATTCTTTATAACATAATGGTGATGAACGGTGGTTGAAGGGGGGGGGTCCTGTGAGTTTTTGCCTACGGCCACAACAGACTCTAGAATCGCCACAATACAGAGCTAATTACATTTTTAGCCTTCAACACAGTGATAAACTACAGAGTTAATTGTGACGTGATAAGCCACAGAGCCAGCTAGGGTGCAAACACACACCTACATGACCGCACCGTGCAATGGCAGTTGGCATGCATTCTCTACAGGTTACATGGTTACATTATAATCTACAGGTTACATCTTCGCAGTATTGTCCGAATGATTACATTCTCGAGGTGTTATACAATGTTATATAAGATTCCATATAATCATGCATTGTAACATATCTACATAAAAATATTATTGCTGTTTTGGCTAAATAAATTCATGGCCAAAAACAAACATTGCTGTTTCGGGTGGGAAATAAAATTGCTTTACAGTTAAATTCACGCATCACCTGGAAGTAGTAAGTAGCAAGAAATGAGAATGAGAATACTTTGGATGCTTTCCAGCTGTATACACCACTTCCCCTCCCTCCTTTATTGCCCTCTGTATTAGTCGCTTATAAACAGGGCTGGAGAAAACTGGTGCGCAAGTGCGCATTCACCTTTAAGAACGATAGGCGTGACAATCGTTCTTAAAGGTGAATGCCTACTTGCGCACCAGTTATCTGCAGTCCTGCTTATAAAGTCATTTACTCTTCTCAGTTACCGTATAGATGTTGCCAGCAAGTGCCGTTTAATCAAAGGCGAATATGAAAAACGCTGTGGTTCTTTTTGGTAAGACAAACTAAAACTCTCTTTTTTCCCTCAATTTTCCACCTCGTCCTCTCGCTTTAATTTCATTAAATTTTGTTTGTTTTTCATATTTAGTCGTTGTTTCATTGTATTGGTTCCTGTGTGCGATATACTACAGCTGAATGTGTAAAGATGTATTCATTTAAAAAAAATTTTTTTTCCCCTAATTCTACCAGTCGTTGCCGACTTTCGATGGGTAGTACTGTAATTATGTTTGCTGATCCTCGTACTCCAGTGTTCTGAAGTAAAACTGGAAGTGGATTCGATATTCTTAAACCTGAATATTTTATCAGTATGTTAAATTTGGGCTTTTAAACTTACTTTTTTCACTGATATAACATTGATTCGTCAGTTGTGTTTGTCTCATTATTGACCATTATGGACTATGAAAAATATAAAATAAAGCATCTATTGAATGTTGAAATAGATCTCAAATTATAAATAATATAATGAAAATAAGGTATTAGAAGACATCCAACTGCCTCGTATGTCAAGAATTCTGCTTTTTGCTTCAGAAAAAAGATATTTCACTTTTGGATGTAAAGGCATTAATGAAAGTTCACTGTAACCACAGACAAAGGAATAGGTCGACAATTTATCATAAAGAATATATAGTTTATACGTTTTCACAACATTTACAATAATTTTATTTTGCTCTTTAAATAATTTCGTTTTAGTATTCAGTGGTAAGTACAATGTATAGCATTCCTCTGACTATATTTACTAGAGAACTTTCATTAATGCCTTATTTTAAAACCAAAGCTTAAGTGAAGCAAATAAATGTTTTTAACGCCATATCAGATTCATGTTTCATTCCGCGATGTACTTCGCGATGGACCCTGAAACAGGACTGGTTATTAAAATCAGGTGCCAATACATTACTTGTTAAAAAGGATATCGCAACAATTAACCAAGTCAGTAACTGCTGGCATAAAAATACTATCAGGTTAATAAATAATTTTCTTACATATTAACTACATTTTAATTGTAATCTATTGATTATTTGATAGGGCAGCACGATTGGGCTGTGGTTATTGTACAGTTTGCATGCTCTCCGAGCGTTGTCCTGGGGTTTCCCTCCTTTCTCCAAAAACGTACTAAGTTGAGTTGTTGTTGCCAAATTGCCCGTTGGTGTGAACGGTGTGTGAATGTGCCCTGCAATGGACCATTTCATGTATTTGTGTCCTTCCCCGATCGTCCGCTCCTTCCGTGTGCCACGCCCCCTCGTCAGCTGTTTCTGGTTGTTGTCATTAGTCCAATGTATTTAGTCCAGGTTTCAGTTCATTTCCCCAGGCCGGTCATTGTATTGTCCGTCTGCGTCTTGCCTGCCTTGTTTATAATTAAACCCTGCATTTCCAGTGTCCGCTCGCGCTTCCCTGGTGTTATGCATGACATATTTGCATACATTTTCCAAAAATATGTTTATTATTTCAAATATTGATATAATGACAGAACCAATAAAAATAGGCTTAACAGTTATGCTGAACTGATTAAAGCATAAGTAAGGGGGAAAAAAACCACTCATCAACATTACTTATGCCTATGTGATAACTGTCATGCCCTGCTTACCTGCCCCTCCTGTTTCCTCTCTAGTGTGGCCCTAATCAGACATGCTTAGGGCTTCATTGTCTTACCTCTCGCCTTCGTGTCAGTCACTCCCAGATGCCTCCTGTTTGCTCCATCTTTAGTCTTGTATTTAAGTGCTTCCCAGTCCTGTGTACCCTAGATCCTTCATTAACGTCATACCCCCCTGTTGCCTGTGCTTAGCCCCTCTCTATTTTACCCATTTGGATCCCTTGTGATTCTGTTCAGTTGCTATTTTACCCTTTTAGTTTACAGTTTTTCTGAGTCGCTTTGATACATTTCTCGAATCATCCTTAACATTTGCAAAACAGTAAGTGCATTTCTTACAACAATTCTTACAAATAGCAACACATAATGGATTACCTGCAAAAGCCCGTAACTTTTGCAAAATCCTTAGTTGCTCTCAAAAGTAAATATGTCAATGAACTTGTCAGTGCCATCGGATGTCCTTGTTCACGAGCAAGATGGTCAAAATGCTTAGAATATGTATAAATGTGTGTGTGCTACAGTATATGTACAGTATGTAACTGTATAAAGTATATTTACTGTATAACTATAAAAAGCTGCAATAGGAAGCATTACAGTAAGTATATAGTATTACAGTACAGCACATTGTTGGACAACATACCTGTTGTCTCTATAAAATGTTTCAACGATTGAGTACACGGTTGTTCTCCCAACATTTGACCGTACCATTCGCCCTGCATAAGCCATTGTAAGGCCAGAATTGAGGATATGATTCACAATTGTGACCCTTATTTCATCAGGACAGTGTCTCTGTTCTTGGCCTCTTCCTTGTTGTTCTTCCGTTGTCAAATTGTAACACTATGTTGTGCTTTGTCACTATATGCTTGCCAACTAAAGGTTCATGAGATGCATCGCTGAGCAATTTTAGAGGATTGATTGATCATTGGTCAATCTTATACTTTAAGCATTCATCTCTATTGGTGAATGTCAAGATTCAACTGAGAGAAATTAATCAATTCAGGACATATTTGTATTAAAAATAACTGTAGTAGAGATGTATAGTAATACGCTTGACAAATTACTGGTTCAATCATTTTGCATGCAAAGACTTATTCAATGAGCTAGTGCCTGGATGTTTTGAGTGGGAAGATTATTCAACAGATAACTAGTATAATACATTTTGACCAACATGACAATCTAAAATATAGGAATCAGCAGATGATTGTACATAATCATTTGCATGATTGTGCCAAAGCATTTGCAATTTGACCAAAAGAATGAGACTTTGCATTTATGATGTGCACAAGTGACTCAGTTATGTGGAGGTTGTACAAGTAGTTATGAGAATTTCCTTTCTATTCTGAGAAATGTAGCAAAGCAACTAAGAAAAACTGTAAAGTCCCTTTTGTTTGCTGGTTACTGCGATGGGCTGGCCCCCTGTCCAGGGATGTTTCCTGCCTCGTGCCCGTTGTTTCCGGGATAGGCTCCGGACCCCCCGCGACCCAATAGGATTAAGCGGGTTGGAAAATGGATGGATGGATGTTTGCTGATTATATCTGCTCCTGTGACCTTCGTTCCACCATACACGACAATTTAAATATTGTTACTGGGACAAAATGGAATCCAATTATTTAAAGACATTCCAATCTTAAATCAACGTATGTGTACAGATTACTTTTATATGCAGTAATGAATTAGTAATTGAATTACTTCTGAATTAAGTAACTGGTACCTGTAACTAATTACAAATTGCCAGTAACTTGCACAACACTGGTATTGACACTGGCAAAACCCCTTGTAGAAATTGGACATATACTTTTTTATATTTGGATTGCTTTTACTTCATTTTCAGTTTTCATTTTCGGTTTTTCAGTGCTTTTGTTTTTGCCTTTCAATGTTAGCTCATGAGCAACTTGCTCCCATGGTTGAATCAGATCCTGTAGTGACATCTGACACACAGGCTAGATACACACCTTTGGTGGAGAAATGCCAAAATATGGCCATGTTGCATGTAAATGACCTTTAAGCACATTTTGCTACTGATTTATTAAGCACATTTAATTGCATTTTTCGTTGCGTGCTCTTGGGGGCGATATTAAGTCTCACGGCTCTACATGGCGGAACACAATATTGCTGTCAGACCGTCAGGACAAGCAGGGTGCAGGGAATCAGGGTCGGGGAAACGGAGATCCGGGGACAAGGAGTTTATTCGGCAAATGGCAAAACGGAGCACAACACGGGGAAGACGTCAATGGCAGGATTGGGGAAACATACTTGAACGCGGACTTAAATACAGGATTGACAAACTGGTGCGGAGGTCTAGCTCTGTGCTGGGATGCCCTCTGGAGTCTGTGGAGGTGGTGGGTGAGAGGAGGATGTTAGCTAAGCTGACATCCATCATGAACAACCCACATCACCCTCTGCATGAGACTGTGAGTGTGCTGAGCAGCTCCTTCAGTCAGAGACTGATACACCCTCGCTGCAGGAAGGAGCGCTTTCGCAGATCATTCATCCCGACAGCAGTTAGACTCTATAACACATCAGGATGTCATGAGTCACCCAGATACTTACCTCTACGGTCACCATTACTTACCACTTCATACATAACACACCTTATAGAGGTATGGGCATGTGTATGTACAGTAAAACTGGTCTAAGTCGACGGCTTGTAACTCGTCAATGTGCATAAGTCGATGCTCAAGCAAAAGTCCCGATTTTTCCTAATGATGTTTCCTTTAAAATTCCTTGTGTAAATCGCCGCTTGTAAGTTGTCAATTCAGTTGGTCAATTCAACTTAGTCAATTTGGTAAGTTGGTCAATTCAAGATGGCGCCGAGTATGGCAGCTTTGTTGCGAGCTCCCTCAAGCAATAGTTGGTTTTTGTGTTTAATTCTACTTTTATTTTATTTCTTAACTAGTTACATGTCATGTCTTTTTGTGTACAACCGCCAAACTTTACTGGACATAAGAGATGGACTTTTCTGGAGTTTAAGTTCTGCAACTCAGATCCCCCGTTTGTCGACCCCCCCATCCATCTTGTCTGAGACGCCTTTGTTCTGCGTCCCTGGAGCCCGCAAACACCAACGCAGAGGCAGAAGATCTGGTGTGCTGGTTCGACTGAGACGGCGCACTAACAGACCACCGCTTCCCAGCTTATTACTGGCTAATGTGCAGTCTCTGGAGAACAAGTTGTGTGAACTTCGGGCACGGATCTCATTCCAACGAGAGATGCGGGACTGCTGCGTGATCTGCCTTACAGAAGCCTGGCTATCGGACAAAGTACCGGACACTGCTATTCATCTACTGGGGTTCTCGATACATCGCGTGGACAGGTCACAGGAGCTAACTGGGAAGAGCAGAGGCAGTGGTGTGTGCTTCATAATCAACAACAGCTGGTGTGATTATGTGAACGTGCACCCGATAAAGTCCTTTTGCTCACCGGACCTGGAGTACCTGATGATTATGTGTCGGCCACACTGGCTACCGAGGAAATTCACAGCAGTCATTATTACGGCTGTTTACATTCCCCCACAAGCCGACACGACTGTGCACTCAGGGAACTGTACAGCGCGATCGGCACGCAGGAAACTGTGCACCCAGAGGCAGCGTTTATCACGACCGGGGACTTCAACAAAGCAAACCTAAAGAAAGTTTTACCCAAACTCCATCAACACATTCAATTCAACACACGAGGAGAGTGGCTGCGGTCTGCTCGGCGAGTGCGTTAGACTGGGGGTGGTAAGCGGAGGTCAGACTGAGAGTGATGTTGAGCTTCTTACAGAATTCGCGGAACACTCGGGAAGCGAACTGAGGGCCCTGATCAGAGACAATATCTTCGGGGATGCCCGTGAAACGAAAGAGCTCGTGGACTAGCACGTCGGACAGCTCTAGGGCTGATGGCAACTTAGGGAGCGCTACCAGGCGACACATCTTAGAGAAGCGATCCACAATGGTAAGGACCACGGTTTTCCCCGAGGAACGGGGCAAATCAGTGATAAAGTCCATGGCAATGTGGGACCAGGGTCGGCCAGGGACTGGTTGGAGCAATCCGGTGGGACTGAGGTTTGAGAATTTGCATCTGGCGCACTCGGGGCAGCTCTCCACGAATTCTTGGACCTCCCTCCTCCAGTTCGGCCACCAGTATCGGCGAGACACTAGGCGTTGAGTCGGGGTAATCCCTTGGTGGTTAGTCCCTGGTTGGGAATGTATCCAATGCAGAAGGGGAGATCGCAGAGGTCGAGACACATACCATAGATTAAGGGGATATCCCGCTGGGCACCCCCTCCCTGTAACGAGAACCAGAATGGTAAACTGCGCGAGTCCGGTCACGGAGAAAACAGTGTCATCTACTAGTAGTGCGAGTTCTTCGCACTGGGGAGTCCGGCCGATCTGCAGGGGTTCCGTTGGGTCGATGCTTGGATCATCCACCGCCTGTTTGGGTTCATTGTTGTCCGCCCATAGAGCTGTCGCCCAGTCGCGAGCTCTTCCCGTTAATAGGGAGATGGTGAAGCGATCCTCCGCGTCGGCGGCTCGAAACTTCTCAGGATGTTCCTCCACGTATATCCCAACTGGCATTAGAAAATCCAAGCACTGATCGGGATTGCCATCGTATCGTTCTGGCACTGTGATGGGTAAGGGGGTGGAGGAATGGGTCGGGGAAGCTGGAAGTGGAACCTGGGCTACCTGAGTGGCGAGGAGCTGTTCCACGGCGGTGATCCGGCTCTCTAGATTCCTTGCTGGATCCATCCTAAGGCGAAGTATTCTGTCACACCGGGCCGGGGAAGGAGACACGGATCCAGATATGCAAGGAACGAGGAGCTTTAATGAGACCGAGGGATGAAGTGGGCGCGGGAAGGGAATCCCAGCCCCCGCGTAAGAGAGCGGAGTGGCAGGGAGGAGTCGGGGCTCCTCTGGATAGGGCAGGCAAGAGTCGTGGTCTGGAAGGGTAGGTCGATAGCCAGAAGGTCAGTCCGACGATGAGGCACAGGACGGGAGGACGGGAGGGAAGGAGGACAGAAGATGCTGGACTCAGCAGGGCAGGGGCGCTAGGAACGGGAGCTGGACTGAGGGAGGAAGGAACAGAAGGTAAGGGTTGGACCAC
>JAODKE010003930.1:0-14086 GCA_026779605.1 Mormyrus hasselquistii
TTAATTCTTGGTGATGAAGAACAATGGCCAACAAATCCAAGAAAATTTGTTCAGAATGATGCACGAAAAGATCACACCAGTGACCTTGAGGCTTTGGCTTGGGGTTTTTTCCATAAAAGAAGGAAAGAAGACTTAGTCAATTTACTTACACATCCAACCCGTCAGTCAGAAGGTAAATATGTAATAAGTGCTGCTAAAATAAAAAAGTATGGGAACCTGTTCAAACAAGAGGACGTTCAAGAAACGAACTGGATTAATTCCGATGAAGATATCAATAAAGTTTTTGACAACTGCTATGAAATAAATTCTGGTGAGGACATCTTGAATATTATTACTCACTATACAACCTTCAGTAAAAATGTGGAAACATCGTCATATCTGATGTTGCATGATTGGATTTATCAAATTGCACATGGAAATATTTATGTTTTTCCTGTTGGGAAAAGTCTTAGTAACAATGAGAAAGTGGATAATAGGAATGAAGATACAATTAAAAACTTAATTTCCGAACAATCTGGCAAAGAGCAATATAAGTTCATGAGGAATAAAATTAATACATTTGAGAATGGCAAGCAATTATATGCAAAATATGCTAGCGAGACTCTTCAGGGTACCTACATGAAAGGTTCAAATAACGCTGAGATAGAGGCATGGTTTGGCACATACTTTATAGCATCAGTTATATCTGAATCTTCTAGAAATTTCCGAACATTCCCTGCCATTCTGATGGCTGTGGACATGAGCAAAAAACTTGACAATAACATCAGAGAAACAGGAATCAAATCCCTGTTTGAAGGGCATCCAATGGCAAGAGGAGGGTCTTGGACTTCACCAGATAAAAGAGGGTTCTTTGGATCAAGCACGGCCAGAAGAAACATAAAAGAAGTGATAGAAGCTGAAGAAGCTATTTGTGCATCATGGTATAAAAACCAACAAGATGCTAAGGATGAAATGTTAGAGAGCTTGTGTAAGCTTGTATCTCTAAATGATGAAGAACAAAGAGAGTCGTTTAAGCAAAGTTTTAAGGATGATTTTAAAACATTCAAACATGAAATTGCCCAAAACCCACCACAACAGCTTCGAGTTTTGGGAGGATCAGATGATGGACGTGTAACATCCCAGGATATGCAGGCAGCTTCTGAAGTAGAACATTCCCTTAAACTGTCCTCATATTACTCCCGGTCATCTAATGTACTCAGTGACCAGATTGAGAGTCGGCTGAAAGATGAGTTTGGTGAAACGTTGGGTGAACTTAAAGTGAAACCAGACAGCATCAGAGTAGAGGATGGAGAATTTCACTGTCAGCTGCAATCTGAGGAATTACCAGAAAGCTGGAAGGTGGCACTACCTGAAGAGGCCCAGCGGCACATGGAGGCACTTCAGAAAAACATTAGAGATGTTGCTGAAATGAACGGTCCTGATCCAACCAAAATCCGCAGGAGTCCTGGGCACTTGGAGGATATCGGGAAAACAGTGGGAGCCATAGGACTGATGCTGGGAATGCAGGGTGCTGTTCATGCCTTTGAAAGAGGAGACATAGAACATGGAGTCATGGGAACCTTACAGACAGCCCATGGAGTCACAGCAATGACTTTGGCTGCAATAGGAAAGGCCTCTGTAACTTCAGAAATGAAAGTAATGAAAACTTTTATGAAGAGTCCAGTTAGAAAAACTACTCTTTATATAATCCCCATTGTTGGAATTAAATTTGGAATTTTAAATGTTATAGAAGACTTTCAGAGAAGGGACACTCTGGGATATGTTGACGGAGCCTTAGATCTCACAATTGTAGCTCTGGATATTGTTGAAATAGCCCAACCAGAACTGGCACCAATTATAGCTCCAATAACCTTAGCGATAAACGCAATACGAATGCCAATTGATGACATTTATATGAGTGTCCAGAATGAATTAGCAAATCTACCGCAGAATGCTGGAATGCTGGCCAAAATTGAAGCTTTTTTCAACGGACTTACAATGGGAACACTTCATTTTATCCTTGACGTACAAAGCTTTTTTAATACAATCCCTTACCATGAGATTGAGGAAGGACTTAGGCTTGTTGATCAAGTTTCAGACTACCATAAATATTATAGGTTTCGTGAGGAAAAGGCTGGAAGAAAGGCTATTGATTTTTCATCAGGTGACAGTTCTTGGAATGGTGGGAGCATCACATTCTGTCTTGCTGAGGAAGGATTTTCTGAATTCTGTATGGAAAACTTTGTATCCTCAGATGAAAGTTTTGGGAGAAAATGTTGGGAAATTGAGACACATGGAACAAATGATATAGTCCTCGGCACTGGAGAATCACATGAATTAACATACACTGACATACAGCTGAAAGTGTTATTATTTATACCAGTTGGCCATCAAACTGTGGTGTCTGGTTATAAAGCTTTGTCACACACGCTGTATGGAACATACTACGGAAATGACAAAGAAAACAGATTTTTTGCCAGTCAGTCAAATAATGACAGTCATGTTATGGAGGCCATGTTGCATTATTACTACAAGCTTTATGGAAAGAAAGGGGGTGATTCATTCTATTTAGGACCTCAGAGAAGCCATGTAGCGGGACAAGGGGGGAAAGACATTTACATTATTCCTGAGACTGGAGGAAACACTCATATATACAACTATGATCCAGATAAGGCCACTGATTTACTCATTCTCAGTGTCAACTACAGTGACATATCAGTAACAAAATCAGGAAATGACGTTATTTTACAATATTTAACAGATCACAACGTAAGAATACTAAACTGGTTTCTGGGAGAGGAGTACCGTCACCTAAACATGATGTCAGCTGATGGTGTCTTGTTTGACATCAACCCCACTGTCATTTCTTCCGTTAAGCTTATTGCTCTAGGTGTGAACAAAATGTCCAAAACTCAGGATCAGAAAGTAAATGCATCAGAGCCTCTGCTACTCAGTGTGACCAACATCATGGGCTCTCCTTATGATGATTGGCTAATTGGAAATTCACAGAAGAATGTGATTGAAGGTGGTGGTGGAATCGACCAAATGAAAGGAGGAGAGGGAGAGGACATCTATGTGGTGAATGAAAACTCAAAGGTCTACATTGAGAATCATTCTCATGATAAAGAAACTGATATGTTGATTACAGACACAAACCTTCATGATTTTAGAATCAAAGTACTAGGAGATGATTTGATTCTCATGACACTTAATCTGAAACCGTTTGTCACTCTGCTAAATTGGTTCCGTTCTGACACAGACCGTCATCTTCTAGTGCTCACTAAGGATTTGGTGATTTTCACCATCTCTGAAGACAAGGTTTCCTGCACAAAGTCTGACCTGTTCGAAAGCAAGTGCATCTTGAGCCAAAGTATTGATTACAGTAAATCCAAAATTTCCCTTGAAATAGACATGGATAGCGATGAGGCATTTCAGAGTGTAACCCAGGTCTATGGTTCAGACTTAAATGATAAAATCATAGGCAACGCAAAACGCAACACAATTATGCCAGGACAGGGAAACGATTTCCTTCAGGGATTAAGAGAGGAGGATTGGTATGTAGTGACTCCAGGCCATGGTTTGAAGATCATTGACAACTACTCACCAGACACTGTAGTTGACACACTGTTCTTAAGAGAAAGATATGAGCTCATCAGTTGCAGATGTAATGGAATAGATCTTTTAATATTTATAAATGAGACCGAAGAAATCCTGTTGAAAGACTGGTTCAATTCAAAACAGTCACAACACCTTCAAATCCAGTCTGCTGATGGGATAACATTTAAACTCATAGGTGATCTCAGCAAATGCAGTGGTCAGCTTAAGTTCCCGCAATCTGTTGATTACAGAAATAAAGCAACAGGTCAGACCATGATCATGGATGAAGAGGAGTTTGCCACAGTGGTGGAAATATATGGAACCTCTGGTTTTGACCTCATGGTTGGAAATGATAATGACAATTTGTTGGACCCCTTTACAGGAGGTGGGCAAATGAAGGGAAAAGAGGGAAGTGACAGGTACATTGTGAAATCTGAATATGGGATGGATCTCAGGATTGATAACTTTGCATTGGATGAGAAGGTGGACACTGTGCTGTTTGAGGCAGATTTCATCTCTGGCCAGTTCACAGTTCAGTCTGAGGAATATGACGTACTGGTAAGCACCACTGAAAAAGGGCAGAAAATGCAGGTTCGGCTAATCAATTACAGTAAGGGACGTGAACATCAACATCTAAGTTTCCAGAGTCATGATGGAGTATTTTTCTGGGTAAAATCTCCAGTTAGAAACAGCACTGAAAAAGCACATATTCCTTGGATTGAGCCTTACAAGGTGAAGCTGCTTGAAAAGCAAACAGACTGCCGTATAGATCTGAACTTGCATGCCAACCTCTCCACTGTTCACACAGTGCAGGGCTGTCTCTATCAGAGTAATCACATCCTGGGTAACAGGAATGAAAACGCCCTCTTTGGTGGCATGAAAGATGATGCCTTAATGGGAGGTCCTGGGCATGACATCCTGATGGGTGGACAAGGCAGTGACATCCTGATGGGGAACTCTGGAGATGACACTTTTTATGGAGAGGAGGGAAATGATACCATGCTGGGGGGCTCAGGAGCCGACGTCTTTGTCCCCGGGCTAGGAGCGGATTTGGTGGATGGGGGCTCGGGCAGAGACACTGTGTTGTACCAGGGAGATCACAAGAAAGGCGAAGGGGTTTATGTCAACCTGCTGACAAGTGAATGCCGACAGGCAGATGCTGAGGGAGACGTACTCAAGGACATCGAAAATGTGATTGGCACCATTTACTCAGATGTGCTTATTTCAGGCTCAGAGTCAACCCTGCTCAAAGGCTCAGATGGCGATGACATCCTTGTATCTGTGAATGGGGATGATTACTTGGTTGGAGGAGAGGGTAAAGACATCTACCTGTTAGTTTCTCACTATGGCCTGCTGACTATTAACAACTGTGCCGATGATAATTCCACAGATATCTTGTACCTTGACTTCCTGTCTCAGGATGATGCAGTAACCTGCTCACAGACATCTGATTGGCTGTTTCTGACTTTCAGTGGGTCTGATGGTTCAGTTGTTGAGGTGAGACTGATGGAATGGCATAACAGCAGTGATAAATGCGGCCATTTGACACTAATCCTCAGGGAAGGGGCGACGTCTATTGATAAGCTACAGATTTGCCAACGTAACGACATGTTAATTTACTTGGTAAGAGCAGTAGCAGTTGCTACAGTTGCTACAGCTGCAGTAGTTCATGTAATAGGAATACTGTTCTACTTCCTTAAGTGTGTCCGCAGAAATAAAGAGGTGAACGGTGAAGGAAGGCCAGCCAATAATGAGGAAGCAGCCAGTCTAGAGAGGTGTGAGGATGAATCAGAGCTTTAGGCTAAATACTGGACAGAGATAAAACACATCAGTGATGCATCACACTGGGGAAAAAAATCTTGTAAAATTTATGGCAAATTATTGGCAAAAAAGTTGACAATGAATAATTCTAAATTTAGAATAATTTGCTATGAACAATATTTGTGTAAGTGTTTTACTGTCACAGAAAAAAGATATTTTCAGCTTTCAGGTTATTCTGTTTCCTGCATTTTATTGCAATTCTCATTTATTCCCTGTAATTTCACATTTTACTGTAATTCTCATTTATACCCTGTAATATCCTGTAATTTCACATTTTACTGTAATTCTCATTTATACCCTGTAATATCTTGCAATTTCACATTTGACTGTAATTCTCATTTATACCCTACAATACCCTGTAATTTCACATTTTACTGTAATTCTCATTTATACCCTGTAATACCCTTTAATCTCATGTTTTATTTGCATTAAATTCCAGTAATTTCATTTACTAATTGCCAATAAAGTATGTTAAAATACTACTAGTATGTATCTGTAAAAATACAGCATTTAAAATTGCATGACTACAATATACAGTGGAATAACCTACAGACAAAGAACGGAATACATTTATTTTTCAGTATTTTAATGTAAAATGTTCCAAACATCACAACAAAGTAAATCTAAACCAAATAAAACACAGTAAACTCAACAAAAAAGAAGCATTCCACTGTATTGCAAAAAATCCTGTGTTTTGAATAAATAATTCAGCACATTTCATATGAACATGGCAATAACATCCTTCCATCACCGTAACTGTAACAACTCAATCCCAACTGGGGTCATGGGGGGTCCGGAGCCTATCCTGGGAACAAGGGGCACAGGCAGGAACCAACCCTGGACAGTCAGCAACAGACCACAGTGTGCACACACACACTGTCACAAACGGTGTATACGAAAGGCGAGGATCCAGACGTGCAGGGGTTAACGGGTTTTAATGCAAGTTGGAATGATAAGTCCCAGGCGAGCGTCAGCCTCTGAAGGCAGGTTCGGGGGAATCCCGCCCCTCGGGCAACCGGAGGGTGGGCGCGAGGCTGAGGAGCCCGCTGGGAGGCAGGGATCAGGCACCGGAGTCCAAAGGGGATAATCGAAGCTCGTGGTCGTGGTGGAGAAGCTGTGGTCGAGAGGCAGGAAGTCCGTCTGACGGGAAAACACGGGACAGGGACACAGGAGGACGGGAAGACCAGGGGAGCCGGGGTCAGCCGGGGAGGAGAGTCAAGGTCGGGAGCCGGGCTAGGGAGGTAAGGAGAGAGAGTTAGGGATGGCACGACAGGCAGACGGAGGAGATAAGGAAGCAAGGGATGACGTAAGACAAGTAAAAGCTCGGTAAGGCTGATCATAGCACAATACTTCGCAACTCCCTGCCAGTTGAGTGATCCTTAAGTACTAGGGGCGCTCGCCCCTCAATCCCTAGCACCTTCGTCGGGATCCTCCCCGTCCCAGTCCACCATATACTGGAGACGACCTCTCCTTTGCCTGGAATTGAGGATGGTTCATACCCGCGTTGAAGGTGACTCAGACACTGGAGGAGGAGTTTCGTCAGGGGCGTCTACAGCTGGACGGAGAGCGCTATATTTGACCGGTTTTAACAGGGACATGTGAAACATGGGTGAAATGCGGTACACTCTAGGCAACTGCAGTCTGACAGTCACGGGTCCCACCTTCTTCAATATACGAAAGGGCCCTATGCATCGGGCGGTAAACTTCCGACAACCAGGGATCCGCAGGTTTTTGGTGGATAACCAGACCTGTTGGCCGACCTTATAAGCGCACCCCGGGCATCGATGCCTGTCCGCTTGGGTCTTGTTCCTTTCTGCTTGCTGCCGCAGCGCCCGCTGGATGTGGCGCCAGGCATCTCGGCTCTCCCGGTACCAGATCTCTACTTTTGGGACCGTCCCACTCGGGGCATCCCACGGAAATAAAGGGGGCTGGAACCCTAACACACACTGGAAAGGAGAGAGGTTAGTTACGGGATTCACTCGGGAATTGAGTGAATATTCCACCCACACTAGCTGTGAGGTCCATTTGGTGGGTTCAGAGCAGACCAGCAGACGTAAGGCTTTTGAGACCTCTCGGTTTGTACGTTCGGCCAGCCCGTTGGACTGGGGGTCATACGCGAATGTAAGGCTTAAAGTGATCCGGAGTTTTTGACAGAAGTCCCTGAACACCCGAGAGGCGAACTGGGGTCCGCGATCTGAAACTATATCCTCGGGGATGCCGGTGAATTGAAAGAGCTCCTGGATAAGGACTTCAGCGAGTTCTATCGCGGAGGGTAGTTTTGCGAGGGCTACTAGGCAACACATCTTGGAGAATCTGTCCACAATAGTCAGGATCACGGTCTTACCAGCAAAACGGGGCAGATCGGTTATAAAATCCATCGCGATGTGGGACCATGGCCTGGACGGTATCGGTAAGGGCTGGAGAAGACCTGCCGGGCTGCAATTGTCGGCCTTACTCCAGGCTCTCCACAAAAGTTTGCACATCCTGCCGCCACCCGGGCCACCAGTATCGCCGTGATACCAGGTGTTGGGTCGCAGAGATTTCAGGGTGACCGGTACCTGGCTGGGAATGAATCCAATGTAACAGGTTAGGACGATGAGTTCGCGACACGTACAACAGTTCGGGTGGACACCGGGAAGGAGTGGGTCGGTTCTCATTTTCAGTTTGTATGGTTTCTTCCAAACCCCAGGTAACGGAGGACACAAAACATGATGGCGGCAGGATAGGGCTGTCACAATCCTCACACTCTGGGGGATCTGGAGAGAGCATCGGCTTTAATATTCTTGTTCCCAAGGATATAGCTTACCCGGAATGAGAAACGGGAGAACCAGTGCGCCCACCGTGCCTGCCGCGCCGAAAGTCGTTTGGCGGACTAAAGGTATTCCAGATTGCGGTGATCGGTTAGAACCAAGAAGGGATGACGGGCTCCCTCCAGCCAATGCCTCCATTCTTCCAGGGCCAGCTTAATAGCGAGGAGTTCTCTGTCACCCACCTCATAGTTGCGTTCGGCTGGGGACAGCTTACGGGAGAAGTACGCACAGGGATGGCGCCGCCCGGTTAACGGGTTCCTCTGGATTAGCACCGCGCCAACCCCAACTTCTGATGCATCTACCTCCACCTGGAATGGAAGCTCCGGCCGTGGCAGGGTCAACACGGGAGCAGAACAGAAAGCACGTTTCAAGCGAGCGAAGGCACGGTCTTCCACTGCAGTCCAGGTCAGACGGGTAGGTTTGCCTCGGGTGAGAGTGGTGAATGGAGAGGCAATCTGGCTGTAATTGCGAATAAACCGCCGATAAAAGTTAGCAAAGCCCAAAAAACGTTGTAGCTCTTTATGGGTCTGGGGGGGTGGCCACTCCATGATGGCGGTAATCTTTTGCTCCTCCCTGGCCACCTCCCCTGGTTGGATGACGTATTCCAGGAACTTTACCTTGGTTTGATGGAATTCGCACTTCTCCCCCTTGACATATAGACTGTGTTCTCGGAGCCTTCGTAACACTTGTTTCACGTGACGTACGTGTGCCTGCTTAGAGGGCGAGTAAATAAGTATGTCATCTATGTACACAATCACAAATTTGTCCAGCATGTCGTAGAACACTCAATTCATGAATGATTGGAAGATTGAAGGACTGCTAGCTAATCCGTAAGGCATAACCCGGTACTCGTACTGCCCCCTACTGGTAATGAAGGAGGTCTTCCATTCGTCGCCCTCCTTGATTCTTACCAGATTATAAGCGCTGCGTAAATCCAGCTTAGTGAATATCATCGCCTCCCGCAACTGTTCTAATGCCGAGGGAATCAGGGGAAGAGGTTCTCTCCGCTTGACCAATATGGCATTCGATCACCGGTCGAAGCCAACTGTCCTTCTTCACAAAGAAGAACCCCGGGGTCATGGGGGAGGTAGAAGGCTGTATGATACCTTGGCGTAGTCCTTCCTGGATGTAGGTCTCCAATGACTCCTGCTCTTGCAGAGATATTGGGTACAACCTTCCGCGTGGCAGCGTAGCTCCCTCCAGTAATTCTATCGCACAGTCACACTTGCGGTGTGGAGGTAAGCTGAAGGCCCTCTCTTTGCTAAAGACGTCCCTGTATTCCTGGTATTCCTCCGGAATCAATGCCAGATTCTCTGGTTCAGGACTCTCCACCCCTGTAGCTTTACATGGGAGAGACATGCATTCTCGCAGACATTAGTCAGACCAGGCTGTTATCTCCCCTCTCCGCCTGTCGATCTGGGGATTGTTTCCTTAACCAGGGGAGACCCAGAATTAACGGGTCTTTAGCCTGCGGCAGCACGATCACCTCCAGGCGTTCCGTGTGGAGGGCCCCCACCTGTCCTCCTTGTGTTCTTCTCCGCCATTTGATGCTGGTGAGAGGGGATCGCCCGATCTGCATGGGCTCGGCGGTATCAGGTCCTGTACCGGGCATGGTCCACGAACCTTCGGTCACGGTTCTCCAGCGTCGGTGATCCTGTACGGTATTGTCCAAGCGTACAGCTTGTCTCACCAGTTCATCAAACGACGGGAGCTCCCCTCTAGAGGCTAGCTCATCCTGCAGTTCCAGGTTTAGTGCCCGCAGGAAGATGGTCTGCAGACAATCGTTGGGCCATTGCAAAGCGGCGGCGATGGTGCGGAACTCGAGGGAGAACTCAGCGGCTGAGTGGTTCCCCTGGTGGCAATCAAGAAGTCGGAACCCGGGATGTCGACCGACAGCTGGTTGATCGAAGACCTCCATGAGCGCCCGATGGAACTCGCTGCCGGATCTGAGCAGGGGGCTGTTATCGGACCATAGGGCGGTTGCCCACTCATGCGCCCTTCCGGTCAGCAACAAGATTGTGAATCTTACTTCGGCTCCGGATGCAGTGAACATCTCGGGATGCTCCTCGACGTAGATGCCCACCTGCATCAGGAACCCTCGGCACTGGTCGGGGTTTCTGTCGTAGCGCTCCGGCAGGGCGATGGGCAACGAGGCGGTCGGACGCGGTGGAGAGTCGGGAAGGGGTACCTGTGCCGCCTGGGTGGAGAGGAGTCGTTCCATGGCGGCGACACAGCTTTCTAGACTCCCTGCTGGATCCATGTAACGACAAAGTATTCTGTCACAAACGGTGTATATGAAAGGCGAGGATCCAGACGTGCAGGGGTTAACAGGTTTTAATGCAAGTTGGAATGATAAGTCCCAGGCAAGCGTCAGCCTCTGAAGGCAGGTTCGGGGGAATCCCGCCCCTCGGGCAACCGGAGGGTGGGCGCGAGGCTGAGGAGCCCGCTGGGAGGCAGGGATCAGGCACCAGAGTCCAAAGGGGATAATCGAAGCTTGTGGTCGTGGTGTAGAAGCTGTGGTCGAGAGCCAGGAAGTCCGTCCGACGGGAATACACGGGACAGGGACGCAGGAGGACAGGAAGACAAGGGGAGCCGAGGTCGGCCAGGGAGGAGAGTCAAGGTCGGGAGCCAGACTAGGGAGGTAAGGAGAGAGAGTGAGGGATGGCACGACAGGCAGACGGAGGAGATAAGGAAGCAAGGGATGAAGTAAGACAAGTAAAAGCTCGGTAAGGCTGATCATAGCACAATACTTCGCAACTCCCTGCCGGGCGAGTGATCCTTAAGTACTAGGGGCGATCGCCCCTCAATCCCTAGCACCTGTCGGATCCGCCCCCGTGGGCGTGACACACACACACACACACACACACACAATTTAGACTCACCAATCAACCTGTTCCACATGTGTTTGGACAGTGGGAGGAAACCAGAGCCCTCGGTGTAAACCCACATGACCTTGGGGAGACCATGGGGAGAGCACACAAACTCCACACAGAAAGGACCCAGGACAGAACCCAGGACCCTCTTGCTGTGAGGCAGGAGCGCTAACCAAATATTATTTAACATAATTAACAGACCAACTTGCATTCTATGGAATGTTATTTAGCACTTCTTAACACACAGAGAATGTAATCATTACAGTAGGACTCTTTTAAGAAGCTGATGTGAACTGTGTAGAGACTGACCTTGCAAACTTTAGAGAATGCAGACCAGTTACTTCTTTGCACACACTTTTTGTCACTTCTTTGTGACAAAATTCAAGTATGAATGAGCACCTGGTGTTGGCTTAGAAGCTTCTGTATCTGTTAGCCATTTTATTAGCCTTCAGTGTATGATATATGGACTCTATTAGTGCTGCAGCTTATCACTATGTAGAAGGACAAATATCTTGTTAACCACCTGGCCAGACAATCTGCAACAAGCAGAAGCTGCCAAGGTTTGCTACTGAAGGAAGGGATTTGCTTGAGTTCACCAAAAGTTCACGGCTGGGCATTTAAAAAAAGAGAGATGGTCATGTCACCCGTATGTTCAGCAGAGGCACCAAGTAGTAAAAGAGATGATTGACAAATTTATCATATAGGGGTGTGGATTAAGGGAGAAAACAATGGTTGAGGGAATGATGACGCTTAAGTGCCGAGGTATTGTTACACAATGAGAAAATGTATAAAAAATCGGTGTAAAACAGTATCGGACACACCTAAAGTGTCCAGCCTTGGTTGTAACTTCATTGTTGCAATAAAGACTGCATTTGGATCTACACCAGCGACTTTTGACTTCTGATTTGACGGGGAAGGAAAAAAACACAACAAATGTATGTGTAATTTTTGTGCATGAATGACAGTTTGTATGTGAATGATTTGTGAGATGCTTGTGTATGAATATATGTGTGTGTGTATAAGAGCGTGTAAATGTGTGTGTATAAGCGAGAGAACCAGATTTGCTAAAGGTTTGTGCCAGTGCAAACCCTCTTTTGGTGTTAAAGCACTGCTGTCAGTATTTACAAGCACAGAATGAATTTACCTCATCAAGGTGGAAAGCAGAATGCTCTGTGGTTTGTCGGTTTGATTGTGCTTTGTAATCTGTGGTTCTGCTTAATCCCTTACACATCTTCCTGATATTACTTCTGTGGTAATATGACTTCACTTTGTAGTTGAACTTTGCAGATTTTATGATATTCCTAAGGTCATATCTGAATTTTTTGTGTCAAAGCCGCAGCCTTGGCATTAAGCTTTTCCGTACGTCTTTATTTACCCATGGTTTTTAGTTTGGGTAGATGGAGACAGTGATTTTGGGGACCACATCATCAATGCATTTTTGATGTGGCCAGTAACATAGTCCACATCGGGGTCGATGTCGCCCCCTGCAGCATCAAGAAAAACCTGCTAGTCCACGATGGAAACACTATGACGTAACAATGACGATTCACTTGTCCAGCTCTACAAAGTGGGTTTCTCCTGCTAAAGCTTCCACTTGTAGGTGGGCAGTAGCAGGATGGGGGTGGGATCTGATTTGCAGAAGGGAGGACAGGGGAGGATTTGTAGCCGTCCTGAAAGAATGTGTAAGCATTATCCAGCGTTTTCACTCCAGAGAGCATGATGTCGATATAATTTCAGTGCCACAAAAGTTATTGAATGAATGTTACATTTATAAAGGGCTTTTCAAGACACCCAAAGCGCTCAACAAAACCAAAGGGGAGCCACTTCATCCACCACCACTGTGTCGCCCCCACCTGGATGATGCAACTGCAGCCATTCTGCACCAGTATGCTCATCACATAGTAGCTAAGGTGGTAAAGGGGCAGGAGCAAATTCAGGAGTTAGACATAGGGAATGATTTGGAGACCAGATTTGAAAGGGCCACAGTGGGCAATTTAGCCAGGACATCGGGGTACCACCCCTACTATGTATAAGGATGCCCAGGGATCTTTTATAGCCTCGGAGAGTCAGGATCTCGGTTTTACATCTCATCTGACGGACGGCACAGCACAGAGTCCTCATCACTGCCCTGGGATCCACACAAACCACACAATGGGCCACTCCAGCTCTACTTCCAGCAGGAACCTACTTCCCCAGTTGGTCTCCCATCCAAGTAAGAGAAAAAACAAAATAATAATAACAAAAAGAAATACTATTGATTCCCATGGAAAAATTCTCTTACACGGCCCCCAACTTTAGAGATGAGAGCAACTTGACAGCAAAGGGCACACAGGGCTTTGCTCAAGGATCCACCAAAGTGGCATGGTTAGGCACAAACCAGTCACCTTCTGATGACAGGCACTAAGGCTTAGCCCACTGAGCCACACGTCTGCTTAGATAGATCACCTACCCTGAACTGCAGGTGGTGTGGCCAGCACACACTCCACCTTTACGTTTACTGCAGTCTTTTGTTCTGTCGTGACGATGGAGTGAAAAGCCCCCCAGATAGACGGCTGCATCCGGAACAGATGGGTCCAGCCAAGTTTCAGCGAATGATAGTTCCTTGTAGTTTTTAATAACATGGTGAAAAGTTAGTCTGACTATCAGTTTGTCCAACTTGGTGGTAAAGGATTAAACATTAGCCAGGAGAATGCTTGGAAACAGAGGTTGATGAGTCTATTTCCTCAGTTTAATTTTGGCCCCTGCACGTCTCCCTCTGTTCTTTCTGTGGCGTTGCCTCCGCCTGGGTAACAGGTGAAAGTGGGAAACTTAAGTCCAAACTGACACATCATCAATATAGAAGCTTAGTGCATAAGCACTACAAATCACTTAAACTGAATGCTTCTCTCTGGCTTTGAAAGATCCAAATCAATTCAATTATCTGTCTCTTTGAAGCCCCATTTTTGCCATCAGTATATTCACCAGTAGGTGTCACTAGCGTACATTGTGTTAAATGAGACTTAAGGT
>JAODKE010003931.1:0-14073 GCA_026779605.1 Mormyrus hasselquistii
TAACAATAACTCAACGTTGTTCAAACGTTAATGTCCATATTCCCAATATGACCAACCTTGTTCAGCTGTAAACACACGAAAGAAACACGTAAATCTCACTTTATCAGTTCATTCCTCATCAACGAATCTCTCGAATTGGATATGCAAAACGCTACTTCTTCTACGGGAGAAAATGGAGTCAGCGGCTGCTTCCCGTAGTTGCGAGACCTGTTGCGACTCAATATTGATCCATATATAAGGCGCACTGGATTATAAGGTGCACTGTCCGTTTTTGAGAAAATTGAAAGCTTTTAGGTGTACCTTATAGTGCGATAAATACGGTACATTTTTTCTCTAATGCTACTGCAGTGAAGTATCCATAAATGGAAGTTTTTGTTCCTTATTTTCCAGTGGGCCTGTCCCATTGGAGATCAACACTATTGCTGTTTTTTCCTTTCCAAACAAAAAGAAGCCAAAGGCTAGTAATGAGCACTATCGCCTCAGGCCTTCAGGACCGCAGGCTTGTATGTTTCCTCTGCTCTACAAATTCTCTTCTTGTTGAATGGGCCGGATCCAGATTCACCAGTTTCCTCCTACAGTGCAAAGACATGCTAACTATAGTCTTCAAATTGCGCATGCAGTGTGTGTGTGTGTTTGTGTATGTGTGTGTCCTGCGAAGGGCTGAACATCCTATTCAGGCATGCATGCAACTAAAGAAAAGAAATGTACTGCCTGTTTCTTTGGAAAAAGGTAGTAGTGCTGAAACATAATAAACAACAGCATAGCTAATATAAAATATAAAATATAACCTGGATTAAAAGACAGCCAGATTTAGACCTGATATGGCAGATTGATTTGCACAAAATTCTGAGAAAGGGCAAGACTACCTATAGCCTCTTCACTCTGTGCTTCGCTTCAAAAAAAATATCACAGGAGCAAAGTCCCCTGCATGAGTGGCCACTTTAAGTGTAGCATTTGAAATTCAAATACACTCTGCAATCCAGTAATGAGAGCCTCTATCATCGGGTAGTGCATTAGCATTTAATCCAGGGACAGTGATTGCACATGTATTTTTAATCGTATCAATTTGCCTTGCCTTATTTCAAATAAGCCTCTGTAGGGCTTTGCCTGAAAGGGACATAAACCATGCCGTGTATTTAAATAGTCTCCAATCATGTAAAGTAAATATTCTGAATAATTGCTTGTATATTATCATTTAGACCTGGGCTTAATTGGGATTTCCCCCTCCCCACTGAGCTCTAGTTTTGCATTAGTTATGAAACAGGCAAGCATGAAACAGTCTTTCCCCAGTGGATATGCATGCATAAAGTAATCACTGTTGATCTTGCTTTAACCCATCTGCAAGTGTTGGGGGTGTTTCTGAATATGTTCAATATCGAGACGGTGTGATAAAGCCATGATGTATTTTATGTGTAACCTCACCTAGAGTATTTTTTGGTTGCTGAACTTAAATAGTGTTTAATTTAATTCCAATTGCAACTTGAGACTCCTTGGGAGTCCTTGGCCTGAGCATGTGCTCTATGATTAAGAGATCTTTTTTTGTCATTCACTGACAATGCCAGCATGAGACTGTATTTGTGGCAATCTGCAGAAAGCATGAAAATGTATTGCAGTGGTGAGCATCTTAATACTGGGGTAGTGCAGTAATAAATTTAAGAAGAAATTAATAAATAATTTGATACATTTGAGCAATAAAACAGAATGGCTTTATTGTCATTGTACAGGTAGCAACAATGAATTTTCAATATTTGTTTCTCTTATTTTCCTGTGAAACACACATAGAAACATATAGACAGTCAACGAGTTACAAACATCTGACTTACGGGAAACCCATAATTACGAATGGACTACCATAAATACTATTATATTACAAATTTGAGTTAAACAGAATGGTTTGTAATAACAAACGCACAGATTGCTTTGTGACCAACATGAAAACTTATGCAGCTTCAGCTTTTTGGTCGGCCCGAGGTACAGTGCAAGACTGTACTGTATGAAATTACTTTCATTATTACTGTATAATTATTATTATTATGTACTGTATTATGTTTAAGATGTTATAGTGTATATGGAAGTGTTTAAGTGTATATGCATAGAATGGTTAAATATAAACTATACATTAAGAGAAACATTTGACTCACTGATGCTAAATAGGAACCATATGTATCTGTCATGGTTTACCTATAAATTCAACTTGAAGAAAAACTTAGGGAACCGATCTCATTCATAATCTGGTGATTGCCTGTATACCTTCTGAAAACAGAAGGTGAGCCATTTATCAAGCACCCCTGTAAAACATGGGGTTAAGGCAGTCTCTCAAGAGCCTCAGAGTGACATGATTATTCTTACAGCTACAGGATTTGAACCAAAGACCTTCCAAATACAAACACAAACTCCTACCCTGCAGAGTCACGCACCACCCCTGTGTATTAGGCAGAAAAGATATCCTGCACCAAATTAAATATTAATTATGGTTGTGGCAGAGACGGCTCTAGGGAAGAAAGAAAAAACGGTTCCTGAATCTGGTCTGAGCCTGGTCTGAGTTTCATTTGCCAGAGGGTAGGGGGATGAATACGTAGAAAGGCAGGGTGGGCTGAGCCTTTCAAGATGCGGACGGCCTGCAGAAGGCAGCAGATTTTGTAAATGCTGTCAAAGTCTGGCAGCTGTGAACCTGTGATTTTTCTGGGCAGTTCTGTATAAGCATCTGAGTAATTTCCTGTCTTCTGTGGTGCTGCTGGCATACAGTCCTGGTATGTAGTAGGTGTGTTTGTTTATCAGCAATGCGGCAGTACAAGTTCACCAGTAGTTCTTGGGGGAAGCTATGCCCCCTTCAGCCTCCTTAAAAACTAAAGCTGTTGTTTTGCTTTTTTCACTAGTAAGATGGTGTTAAAGGACCATGAAACTTCCTTGGTTGTGTGGTCCCTGAGGAACTGAAAATTAGCAACACTCTCCAGCACTTTCTCGCTGTTTCATATCCTGCTGTTCACACATGGTATTAAGCAGTTTTCCAAGTGATAGCTTAGCTTTATCTTGCGGCAGAACATAAACTGGGATCAGAATGACTACTGTACATTCTCTCTGCAGATGGAACGGCCTACATTTAAGCATTATAAACTCCAGGATGGGAGAACAGTATCTTTAACATAAACGTCTCATTTTGCCTAGAGGATACATTTTGTTACAACTTTAGTAACATTACAAATAGATGTGAGATTAAGTTTAATGCAGCTGGAAGAGGAACAATAATGGGCTTTATTCTAACTTGGAAGATAAGAAACTGGAAAAACAGCAGATCACAAGGTGCCTAAATGGAGGGTAGGGAGCTATAGCGAGGCAGGAGTGGGGCACACAGGTACTCGGGGAAAACTGTAGATAGTGAAACCGAAACAGACATTAGACACACTAAATATCCACAACACCAATAACAATGACCAATTTGGGGAAGAGACGGAGGGCAGCTTAAAATACACATGGAACACAATCGCCAAACTAGAAACAAGTACAGATGACTGACACATTACAGTAAGTTGATGATAATTAGGTGATTAAGGGCCGGCCAGTTACATCCGCTGGCCAAACAGAGACATAAAGGGAGAGGCAGGAATGGATCCTAACACTTGTCAAGTACATTTTATGTTCTCTAGATGCACAGAGTCAAGCTCACACTACTGCGATGCCTGCAGGGACCTGCTACTGAACAACAGTTTTTCTATTCATAGATCCAGCCGCAACATCTTGCTATAAATGATGCTTGGAGTCCCCAGGTCTTATTTGGGCCGAATCAGTGGGTGGTTGACCCATTCTCCTGGCAGTCCTCACAGAATTCAAACTACAACTCTGGCTTCTTACTTTTCTGTCAGTGGAGGTAGCGTCTTTAGTAAAAGTTTGAGGTGCACATAACACTCCGCGACTGCGATTTAGAGGCAAGGGAACCAAATGGACTGCCTATAGGATTTAGCATGAATCTACAAAGACCATATGTCGGTAGCTGGTTTTAGCCGGTCAAAGATGGTTTTAGATGGTCATGACCTAGCTCTTGCTTCTCTTTGATGATTTAGCTGGAAGGGTCACCAGCTAATCATGCTGGTGTGGGCAGCCTATCAAGCTAGGCATGCTGGCTCAACTAATTAAACCAGCTGGAATAACCATCACAAGCTGGTATGACTAGCTAAACTACCAAACCATCATGCAAAAAACTAGCCTAACAAAGCTGGTCAACTGTTTTTTTTTTTCCAGCAGGGACAGCTCTATATACCATGCGAAGTGGGGGATGATGCTCAGAAAGACTTTTCTGGATGTGCTTTTAATAAGGAAATTGCTTAGTGAAGAAACAATGAAAGAGTACATTATATCTAAATTGATTCACTGGTATGTAAAATGGACCTATGGATGTAAAGCGTGCTTCAGTATGTCATTTATCTCACACATCATAACATACTTAAAAAAGTTAAATGTCAGGGAAATAAGACTGGATAGAGTCATGCCGTTAAATTTGACACTGAATGACTTCACACATCTTCACCTGCTCTAATGTTGCTGATAAAGGTGAATCTTTTAGGTGGATGTACATTTGGAGATATTTAGTGTACAAATACAGTATATTAACAGTATATTATGGTTAGTGGGCCACAAGCACTTTGTAATTGAATGTTACGCTTAATCATAGCAACACAAGTCTCTTGATATGATGATTAGCATAAAATGCTTTCTTCACAGTGTATGTTTAATCCAGCTATTCTTGTTTTGTACTTGTTAGAAAAATAAGCCCTTTGTTACTCACTTACTTCCAAAAACACATTAAAAGAATTTTTCAAAAAAGAAAAAAAAATGCTGTTTCACATATTTGGGAATAAACTATCAATCCTTTTTATAAAGTAAGTGGTACCACTGGTAAATGGTAAAGCACTTTCACGGCTCTGAGATGTAAGGAGACGTTACATAAGAGAAAGATTTGAAGTAATTATGAGGTATCTCTACATCAAGTAGGGGAAGTTGTCTTATCCAACCACAACCTTTCACCCTGATACTTCCCTTATTAACCTGGACTCTGTGGACTCTGGTCTTGGCTACACCATCTCACCAACATATCCCTCATGGCTTCATTCGTCCCCTGACCTTTGTTTACTCTTAGTGACCCGTGCATCTTATTCTACATCAGCATCTGATTAGTTTCCTGCTGGTATTGCAGTGAATGATGGATTGGCTTTCTTGTACATTATGCTTGTAGGTTACAGTTAGGGTCAAACATGCTGTTAGATGAATTAGGTGTCAGAGTTTGTGCCTTGTGATGGATTGGCATCCCAAACAGTACGTCTTCTGCCTTGTGCTTTGTGCTTCCCCAAGATTTTAAACTTGAAAACTGTACAGGATTTTTAATTATTGAGAATGGCTTAGTCCAAGCAACTAAGATCATCTACAATGTCAACATCTGTTTTCTGAATGCAGTTATTAACATTTATATAAATGTATTTCATATTATGCAACGTATTGCAGTATCTTTTCAGAGAGTCTGCTACAATGGCACTCAATCAATGGCAATCAACAGCAGGCCAAGGGCCCATACCGTGGCTTCCGAGGTTGTTAGTCTACCGTCCCAGGGTGACCCCAATGCTAGTTTGTTAATTTTTTTGGATCTCCATTGTGCACTTTTCAGTCAAGTGCAAGTTCTTGACTCTTCTGTCTCATTGTGTTACTGCTACTTCTAATAACACTAGTAGTAACTAAGCATCATAGCTTCCTTCCTAATGAAAAGTTCCAGTTTAAAACTTGTGCATGACCAGAATGCTATAGCTAGCATGTTGTAGGACAGTAGCTCTGCATCTCTCCCTAATCTTCCCCTCATCAAGGATAAGCCTTCTTGGCAGCCGAAAGGGAGTGAGCTCTCCCTGGCAGCAAATATGCCCTTCTATACCCCTTCCAGCTGCAGTGGTAAGATCCCCCAGTGTGAAATGCTTCTAACAAGTTTCATCATACTGAATTTTTAGTTTAGGGCACATGGGATGAAACTGAATGCTTAATAGTGACTGAATGTTTTATCTACCACAATCAAGGTAAATCCTCAGATTTATTTAGTCTTGCAGAAAATGTTCTGTTCTGGTTCTGGTGTGTTTTCTGTACAGAAAGCCACTCACTGTGCATTCTCACTGTGTTCTCTTCCTGTCCGGTGTTTTGTTTAGAAACATTTCCCTATCTACTGTTTTGACGACACATTGATTTAAAAAGAAATGCACTATCCTGCCCCTTTAAGTTCTTTGTAGAAATTTTACTTTTCTAGCTTTTCTATAACACCCTAGATGGTCTTTCCAGTTTTATAAGCTTTGTATTGTTAAAGGGAGTGTTTAATTGAAAGAAGTACCATTCCCAGTAGTGTGTGCACTAGACGATGAAACCCAGCACTGCTTTTTCAGAATGGATCGGCGTAATGTTAGTCATCCTCTCATTCATCCTGTCGGGCCTGTCATTCACACTGGCAACCCAGGCCAGTCGCTTTTCCTGTTGAAATGCCGAGCCTTCGCTTTTCCCCAAAGTACTGCGCTTCAGCTCAGTTGCCCATTCGGCCTGGAGCCACGGGACAAATGGGTTTAAACTATTACGCAGCTTGACAACTTGCTGTTTCCCTGGCTTGACCTTTGTCATAAATGTCCAGCTCATTAGTGTGTGGGGGAGGGCACATGATGACATGATGCCAGCAGCAATGTCTGCCATGTGAACCAGCCTTGCAAAGTGCTCTTTTTGTGTTGTCTCAATTCACGTTTCACTTTTAGCACTGCACAAGTCTTGAAGGAAACAGTACACAAAGCAGGCCTCCCTTTTACCCCTCATGGAAATTAAAAGGCACAAACAGTACCCCCCCCCCCCCCCCCCAAGAGTCAGTCCTATAATATATACGACATAGTATAGTACTACTGTATACTGCTTTATCTCACACCGTGGCACAAATAAGATCCAATGTCACACACTGAGAGATATATTTTTTTACAAAGGGACAACTTTGCTGTACCTTTGGTAAGAGATTTAAAATGCCTTTGAGATCATTAATGCAGCCTTCAATCTGCCACCCTACACAGGCCAGCACAGAGAACTGACTCATTGATAGACTTTGGCTTTGACCTTGACCACAGCTTACACCATGCTTTTAGCAAGCAAGCCCACTCTTTCTTTTTTCAACAATGTTAGCCTGCCCAGGAGTGCAGGCTTGGACAGCCAGTTGACCTTGGATGCCCAGAAATTTCCCCTATCTTGGGGCTTTTTTATTCCTCTACTCCATTGTAATCTGGCTTTCTTACTTTAATTTCGTTGTCTTTCCTTTTTTGGTTTTGTATTATTCTGTATAAACGATGTAGTAATGTCCTACAACATCTTCATGTAAAATGGCATGGGGTGACTCTGTTGTAAAAGGCGCTATATACAAATTGAGTTGAACATAGCTGAGTCTGTGTTGTGAATTTTTTGTTTGTGCTTTTTTTGTGCACCCTTCGTGCCTCATGTTTGAGGCTAAACAGTTTAATCCGCATCAACATCTGCTCTTATGGCCAAACTGAACAGCCTCCAGTGAGATCTATAAATACCAACAGGAAGACTGACCACCTGTTAAACTCCCACATGCCCAGACTATAGTTTCTCATTTCTTTAATCCTGTTTTATAGAACAGCAGTTCAGGCAGTTAAAAGAAAGACTGGAGATCTGAGACATATCTGGCAGGCATAAAGCAAGCAGAAGTAGATGGTTTCCCTAGGAGCTAATGTGCTGTTGGGCCAGACTCCACATTGTGGGAGCATGCTGACCAGCGTGGCCTGTTCCTGGTTCTGTGCCTCGCTTGAGCCCACTGCATGCCTGCGGACTTGGGCCATCTGGTCAGAATGATGATATGGGTGCTCAAGCTTTGCCTTACAAATAATCCCTCCCTCTTTTACACACACCGGTTTCTATCTCTGTATTCTAGGAATAAACAAAAGCAGCTTGGATGTCTGTTGTTTAATGTCCATTTTTTCAGTATCCCTTCATCCTTGACCAATTCAGTACATTTGGGAACCGATTCAAGATCAGTACTTAATGTTCACAGTTGATTCTGGCTGGCAATTTATCACAACACAGTTACTGCGTGGCTATTATTCTGCTTATTAGCCATTCACATTGTTACATGTGGTAATATTTAAATTAAACAGAAACAAAACAAACGTGTTGTTTTCAAATGGAAGGTGTTGCTGCTATGAAGTATAAGTTTAAGGTCACAGGTAAACTTACACCCCTACCAGTAAATGCCAGTTTAAATTCCAACTTTAATTTCTGAGAATTAGAAAAAAATTAGGCAATATAATACAATTTAAACATGAACATTAAAGAACATATCCAGGGTTAACTGGAAGTAAATAAATACATAAATTAAAAACATAAAAATATGAGATACAAACCATTACCCAAAAATAATACAGTATGTAAGAAAACTTTACCGAAGTCCTACACTGATACTCCCAATCAGCCGCTTAAGTTCACAAGTAGTTCTCTGTAGACATATTTTTCCTTACTCTGTCCATCCAGCATCTAATGATAGATAGTCCAAAAAAACAGTGTAGGACACACCAACTATTTTGTTCACAAACCTGTCCCTCTAAGCAGAGTTTGGGACATTAAGGTGCCACAATGCACTAGTGATTCCTCCTCATTGCGTACAGCTGTTCCCACACTTCAGAATTATTTAGCAGGCACAGTGCTGGTTCGCTCTTAATCTTATCACAGGTTAGGCTTCACAGTTCATGCAGTACAATGAGGAGAGAGAGATGGAGGAATATGGACCACAAAGAAAACCACAAGTAAAACAAAATCCATTTCTGATCTGTACAGCATTACAGTATGTCATCGAAATGAAACATGTACAACATACATAATAAAACCATATTCCTCATAACTCATTACATTAACACTATATTTAAATACGTGATTTTCTTTTGGTGGATGTCTGTGTTAATTCTGCTTATGCTGTGTGGTAAAACGCCTGTCTACTCTGTTTTTTGCCTGATCCGCAAGCCTCAGCTGTAAGTTGCAGCCTGCATGCAGCCACAAAGACAGAGAGCGCCATCTAGTGTTTAACCAATGTCTATAAAGGCTTAAATATTGTAAGATTTATAGACTTTAAGATGTGTAGTGGGTAGAGAGCCACGGGAGAGGCGAGCGCACAATAATTCCTCTTGGAGGGGTGAGATATATTTAAGGGCACAGCAGAGAAGCAACAGTTGCCATGGTGACTGATTCAGGGGCAATGGGGTTCTTTCCCTAATTGTTCGGGTGCGAGTCCTTCAATGCTGGGGCTGTAGTGCCACCCTCTGATTGGCACAATTAGCTGCTGCCAGCTGTGCTGTGTTGTCATTCCTCACAGGTGGTTTGAAGAAGCCGTTGTTGTCGTCTGCCTGCATGGTGCAGAATGATGCCCGAACACAGAGGATTCTAGGCTGGTCATCATGTCACAGTAGTTTATTTTAGATTAGAAACATGGAAGTGTAATTCCTAAGTCCTAAGATGATGTCTAATGCATCTTCCTTCATGATGGCTGTCGGAGGAGCTCAATCAGTGGCACTGTTACCTCACACCTTTGCCAGGAAGGTTTATCCCTGTTGAGGGGAAGATTAGGGAGAGATGCAGAGCTACGATCCTGCAACATACTAGCTATAGCATCTCTCTGCTGTGTGTGAAGCTGAACAATTTTAACAGAATCATTAACCATTTTAACACATAAAAGTCTCACCGTAGCCTGTGCCAAGTTCAGTTTTATAAAGTGCAAGTGAATTCATTCCATTCGGGTCAAACCACTAGTTTGCATTCAGTACAATACAGTCAGCAATTATTTTGTTTAGCAGACATTTTTGTCCAAAGCAATGTACAATCAAGAAAGCCTCTTGTAAATGACCTTGCTCAAGGGTGCAATGGTGAAACCACTCTGCTGACGTGGGGATTCAAAAAGGCAACCTTCCGATTACAAGCGCAGGACCCTAAACCGCTGAACCATGCACCGCCCTCATACTGCCCAGGTTTTAAAAGAGAGAGGACTAGCATGAAAGAAGTTTCTTGAAGCTAAACTAGGACATCAATGTGTGCAGTATTAAATACCATATCAAATAAGTGATTCATTCCTACATTGAATTTCCCTCACTTATCATAAGGGTGGTCAAAGGGGGACTAAGAGTCTATTGCAGTTTCACAAGGCTAGTGTTCGGAAGTAACGGAATATGTGTAATAGCGTTATGCGTTTAGAATACAAAATTTGAGGAACTGTACTTATTCAGAGTTAGAGTTTAAACAGGTGGTAGACAGAACACAGTTAAAATCAACAGATTTCTTGAAAGGATTACTTTTTAAAGTCTGCATTATTTGCTCTGATATTTAGAAGGTGTCACTAATTTCTCATAAGCCCCTGATCTACAACAGAACCCAAAGGCGTATCTGCACCATAGCTGGTGATGCAGCGCAGCCCACTTGTCCACTCAGCATGAGAGGATGCCGTCGTCACAGCAGGCAGGAATGCATCCCTCTCTTGGAGGTCCAAGGATCATTTCACATTAATATAGGGCAAAGGAGACTGCAGTATTATTGTGCAGTGCAACCTCTGCTTGACAGGAAAAGAACACCTGTCCACTTCCACTTCAATACCTGAATGAATACCTGCAGGTATGTATTATTTTTGTTTGGATAAAGCTGAACACTGTTGGTCAAACTGTAAGGAAAGCCGTTTGATATGAAAGGACATTTAAGCATTTATTTGATATCCTTGATATTAGATGTCAGTTTCCTCAACTCTTTCAGTCTCTGTCAGCACTAGCTGAACATTTTGTTATATTAGTTGAATAAAATCTCTTATTGGTCATTCGTTTTCAGCAACTAATTAACTAGTGACTCACTAGTGACTATACAGAATATCGATCCTCATGCCCTGGCTCTGGACCTACAACGCATATTGTCTGTCTCTGCTGCTTGTTACACAGTGATGGAAACAGTGGACTTCTACAACCAGTCTCTGTCAAGCCCTCTTGACTGCCAGGGTTCCACCAGGACCCGTACAGTCGCCTTCTCACGCTTAGCACACTGCTACACTACTGAGCTCCGGAGGATGAAGTCAGTCAAACATGTCCTCAAACGACGCTGCAAGACCTCAGGGTTGATTGTACACAAGCAGGCCTTTAGGGAACATCAGAAGGCCTATGCTAAATCGCCTGAAGATCCAACATCATCAACAGCAATACTGGCATTTCAAAGCAGCTTTTTTCCACAATCAGCCATCTTCTCAAGGCACAAACCACCTCTTACTCGGATGCTACTGTGGAAAAGTGCAATAATTTCATGAATTTCTTCAGAAATAAGATAGCAACCATCCGGTCCCTTCTGTCCTGTCCCTCTAGTTCATCAACCATTTTTCCCATGCCGACCGAATGACTGCAAGGGCCTATCAGTCCTCTCAGCTACCTCTCCACTGCCACACAGCAGGAAGTTAAGGCCATCATCACAAAGATGAAACCATCTACTTCTGCGTTGGACCCATTTCCCACTGCACTGGTTAAGTCTAATCTTGCTGCCATCAGCCCTATTATTACCCAGGTAATAAACCTTTCTCTTCAGGCTGGTTTTGTTCCCCCTGCATTAAAAACTGCTATCATTAAGCAATTTCTTAAATAACACACACTAGATCCAGATAATCTAGCTAATTAAATCATACTCACCTAATATTAATCCAACCAATTCTGAAATAGAAGAGTTTTTAAACAACATCGATTAAATAATTAAATAATGAACAAATAACAGCATTAGAGTTACCTCTTTCAATAGTGGAACTTCACGATGCCCTACAATGTATGCCTAACGGGAAAGCCCCAGGTCCAGATGGATTTCCAGAAGAATTCTAAAAAACATTTTGGCCTCTCCTAGCACCACTATTCCATAGAATGGTTATAGAAATTAAAGACACTTGCAGCATCCCTCCAAATATGAATTGTGCAGACATTAACCTGCTTCTCAAACCTGACAAAGACCTGTGAGATGAAACCTGCCCTCCCCTCTAGCTTATCAACCAATATCACTCATAAATTGTAACCTCACAGTTCCAGTGGAGGCGGACACACTCTCCCTCTCCTTATCGTCCCTGCTTTGCTCCTCTTGTCTCGTCTAGTCTACTGTCTTATTCTTTGAGAGACTCTCTCAGCCCTGCTCTCCAAACTAAGAAAAATCATGAATTTGATCAACTGGTCTCTCAACACAACTGACACTATCTTCTCGACGAGAAGCCCAGGTTTGGCAGAATCTGACAGTTCTGCAGGAACGTACGCAGCTGGCTGCACGATGGACAGATGGGAGAAGTGGAGGGTCGTGTTTCTGGCAGCTGTTTCCGTGGAGCACATCGAAGATATCTACCTATTCGGAACCGTGATTACAGGTCTTATGCTGATTGGATTAGGCATTGCCCTGGTTTATGAAAGATTGAAGAAAATGGTGACAGCTGCTCAAAACCCTACTAGGCTGGCCGGAATGATTGATGGTATGGCGTTAAATAAGTACCAAAAGTCGAACCACGCGCTTGCGAGCTGAAAACCCATCTTCTCTACGTGCTCGCGTTTGCTGGACACTATCTAAGCGCTCATGTCTGCACAGCACTCGCTCGCTCGACAGGAGACTATTGATACTTTGGAGGCAGGAACAGTGGCTAATATCTCTGCTCCTTCGGTTGTTTTTTTTAAAATATTGACTACGAATGGCCATTTGCTTTGGTAGAAGATGAAGATAACGGTTACGTTAGTGTCATATGGATTTTCAGATTATTTTTTTCTGTAATAGATATTAATTATTATATTGCATCCACTTAAAGTGCAATGAACAACAGCTAAGGGGTTAATAGCTCTAAAACAAAATGGGACAGCCATGTCCTATGGAGTGTGCTTTCATCAGTGGACTCTGGGGGACAATGTACACCCCTTGGATTTTCAAGAATACTTTAACACATGTGTGTGGTTCGACTTTTGGCACTAATTTAACACCGAACGAGCGAACGAGTGCTGTGCAAACGTGAGTGCATAGAGACTACATACGCGTGCGTGGTTTTTATGCACACAAGTTTTGGCACTAATTTAACGCCATATGATGGAGTAGGCGGAGCTGTTGGCACTCAGACTGTCACTATTGATCGCAAATTGGATAACATCACAGAGAAGCTCACGGCTTTGCAAAGGATTTTGGATGGCGGAGACCAGCATGCACATTAGAAGAGCTGTGGAATTACAGCTTCTTGCCCGGAAACCCAAACAACCCTATCTTACCTGCTTTTGCCCCTCCCCCCCCACCAAATCAGCATTGACCTCGGCCAAGGCTGCTGCTGAATTAACAACTCCCCCAGAAGAACAAGGCAGCGAGACTCTTGCGCATTCCTCTCCCCCAATCCCAAGGACACCTGGATACATACACACATATACATACGTAAAGATATGCACTCACCACACCCTTCCCCCATCCCACGCCTTCGCTGCTTCATACCCTCAGCGTGAACAGGCAGGTCTGTGACCAGCGCCTCTATGGCTGCAGGACCGGATGGCTGTTCATCTATGATGGACTATCTCCACCTCCCCATTTCACTCCCCTGTTGCAAGTCACAACTTTTTATGTTGTAAGGTGTAGTGACCATGTGCTTATGTTGATGAGGTGTTTTTTTTTGGTTCCTACAATGTACTCCCAACTGGAGTATAGTCTGGGAGCTGTTTTTTTATTCTCCTCCTCTCTCCTCATGTAAATCTGTTTTTCTCTGTTCTTCCTATTTCCCCTGTCTCCCTAAGTTTAAAAACTTTACAGAAACCCAAAAACTGTGGTGGCATGACGCTTCCTAATTTGTACAACTACTTTCTTGCCAATAGACTGATATATGTCCTAAAATGGAGTATACAAAACAACTTACACCTTAACTGGCTGGATATTGAGCAAACTTTCTGTAACTATATTCGACCTGCCATTTATCAGTCATATACACACATGGACAAAATTGTTGGTACCCTTCAGTCAATGAAAGAAAAACAATGGTCACAGAAATAACTTTAATCTGACAAAAGT
>JAODKE010003932.1:0-14026 GCA_026779605.1 Mormyrus hasselquistii
TATATATATATATCAACTAAAAACTGAATTGTAAACATATTCCTTTAATTTATAATTTTTAATTTAATTTTAAGTGGCTGCAATGTGTAACTGTCCACATCTCTATAAAAAAGTTTAGGATTTTAGCTGAAGCTTTCTGACAAGAAAAATGTAGCAAACTTTATAACACAGTTCAACTGTCAAAAATGTTTACTGACACTACAAAAAACGTAAATATGAAAATACTTGTATAAAACATTTACCTCATTTACCTGTGAATATGACAAAGGTTCCATTTCCAAATGAGATTTCAGCATAGAACCAGGCAATACAATAATACACTGCAGAATCTGATGGCTCCACATTGGAAATAGTGAGGTTAAAACTCCCTTTTGCATTCTGTAAGGAGTAATGGTTTATGTTTTTAAATTCACTGTAAAATTCACCAGGTGAGTAGCCATGTCTTTTCGCCATGAGCTGGGGCTTCTGACCAACAGCTTGCTTAAACCAAGCAGCATAAGAAACATCTTCTGGATAGAAGCATGTCAGGGTGACACTGTCTCCAAGCTGAACCCTCATCAGGAGACTGGGCTGAACAATATCCAAAGCCAGTGCAGTGTCTGCAAAAACAGAAAAACACATACAGTATAAACGTGACATACATCATTACAGTAAGCAAAATAACTATTAAGTATTATGATAATAAAATGATGAAGTACTTATTACAATGATTACATAAGTGTTTATACACATCATACAGGATCAATAAATTTTACACACTTTAGGACCTTACTAATGAAAATGAGAAGACAAAAGAATCTGAACATCTTTGTGGTTCCACTTGTTTAGAATAAACTGCTCTGCTGCTAAGTGAGAGGTCATGGTCGTGGCTTGGATGAAAGGACAGGAAACAGAGAGGTACAAGATATACATCAGGCTGATCTGATTGGCTGTTCACATGACAATTTAAGTAATAGTGAAAAGGCATTCTAACTTACACTTGCATCATACATACAGTATATGGACAAAAGTATTGGGACTGTATGTATGTCACACATGCACGTATCCCAGAGCTTAAATTCCAGGTGGCCTGAGACAAGGCAAAGCCTGGTACGAGAGGTACACATTCGCCTAAGCACCAAAGGGGGGTTAGTGATCCTACACACACAAACACACTTAAACACACACAGACACATACACAGATAACAGGGGAGGCCAGTACTCCAACTTTTATTGCACAAAGATTTAGGGACCTACGGGCAGCAGAGTGGACCTGAAGGACAGGGGTCCCTTGACTTGGCACGCAACCCCCTCCCCATACATCCTGCCTTACATGCCACTGTAAGGAATCCACTTGCAGAGTCTCCGCAGTTTCACCAAAATGGTGGTTTATTGAACAGTAAAAAATAATATGTGATACAGTGTAGAAATATCCTGGGTATTGAAAGGCATCTCAAATACAAATTAAGGACAGTTCTTCATCCCCCCCTTTATACCCCGAAAGACCCTCCCCAGCAAGGTGCTGTGTGTAGGTGTTGTGAGTGAATTTACACATAAAGAGGGACCCCCTGGACTTTGAGGAGCCTGGGGCAGGGATGGGGCAGGACAGGATGAAGACCTTCTGATCATTGTAATTCAATCATCTTCCTTATCACCCTAGTGGTGCTGACTGGAACCCCCATTCTCTCCCTGGGGTCCCCCTTGGTCATTCCCCCTTTTTATCATTAATAGCTAACGCTGTCTGAATTCACATAATCAACCAAGAACATTGGGGCATCTTTACTACTTTTCCTTACACTACTCACCCAACAGGCCAACACCCTCCTCAGTGGCCCTTATCTCATCTTTGTGGCCCATAAGCAAGCTCTTTGTGCTCGACCATTCTGCATTAAAAGAAGTGAATTAAGATTATATTATTCATTCTTTATTGTCTGTACAAAGTGTAACAGCTGTTGAGGTGCAAGCCAAAACACCTATGCAGTATACTGATGTGAGTCAGTATAATATAAGTAATTGTTAATTAATTATTACGGATGGTATGAGGTGTGAACCACTAGGCTGGTATGGCATGTTTGGTGTCAAACTGATGGAGAATCACTCCTGATTCCATATCTGGTCATGAAAGTGTCTATATCAAAAGTTACACCAGCTTAATGAAAATCATCAGTAAAGGGGAATCAGTCTTGTCATAAATCCCAAAAGGATCGCCACAAACATCCCCTCCAAAAGCCCGCCAAAAGGATGGTCAACCACTGATCCAGGAGTTGAATTCTTGGTCATCCCTATTCATGAACTTTAGGCCATAAAAACCAGGCACCTCAGAATGAGGAGGAGCAGGAAGAACATCAGCCTGAAGAAAAAGGCGAAAGCACATCAGCCCAGGAGAAGAGAAGCCCACAAGAAGCTCTCCTGAAGCCTGCTGGTGAAGGCCTGCTACCCAACGGAGAACTGCAACCAAGACAAAAGCCTTTCACCGTAAAACTTCACAAAAAGAGAGAATCCAAGGGGCTCCACTCCCACAACCGCTCCAAACACCACGCCTTCCTGAGTGCCATCATCCTGTCAACTCATCACCTTCTGCAACCAACTGCCAGGACTCCCCCCCTACTCTGCAACCAAGTAAACCAACTTCCTTTCATTCTAATAACCTAAGATGTTCTGTTAAACTAGCATATAACTTTAGGGTTGTGTTTTCATAAACTGTGCTTGCTTTGCAGAACAGTATCTTTTTTAATGTTACTCATTTAAATCCGGTCATTGCATTTTCATAATTACATTATTTCTATTCCATTATTTCATGCTTGTTGTTTGTGTTAAGTGTAATGTCTGTCTTGTTAGTTGTAGTGTTAGTTAAGAATAAATGCATGTCTTTTACACAACTCCAGCCTCTGTTCATTGAGTGCTCACAATAGTCCCTGCCTCTATGATCTAGCTACTATGCTCTGAAACTTCAAACTCGCCTGAAATATCGCAAGACTCTCTCTCATCGGCCGTGAGGGGAGCTTCACTATTGATGGTTTACAGTACATTACCTGGTGATGCAACTCGGTGCACAAGCCTTCTGTAACAAAAAACACATTGCTCGTATAATCCAACTCTTTTTTTTAACCTGTTACACTGATGTGCTAAATTTAAAACACTTTTAGCCCTTTTACTTTTTTCATGATTACTGTGAGGAATAAAGAGAAAGTACAAAATAAATTCACCATGTTGTTATGTCCGTAAAGTAACACACAGATTGCATACTATTAAGAGAACAAGATAGACGTAGACCAAGTTGTGCTGTTAGAACCAAACTTTTTTAATCATACAACAATCGCACACTTCCCAGAGACTTCACCTGTAGGGAGGGTCCTCATGACGCTTTGAATTCTGGGAGTTGTAGTGAACATACACAACACATTTCACTCGAAGGGTACTGTCCAATCATGAAAAAGAAGTGTGGTCCTACCCTTTCCATTTTCTGAAATGTCATTGTGTTTTCTGTATTGTTATTGTCTTTTTTGAAATGATGCTGTATTTTCTGTAATGTTGTTGTGTTTTTTGAAATGTTTTTTTTCTGAAATGTCGTTGTGTTTTGACCTTCAGGGCCACCCTACATGTTAGTTCCAGTGAAAGAAACTCTTAATGCTGCAGCATACCAAGTAATTTTGGAGAATGTTATGCTTCCATCTTTGTGGGAACAGATGGGGGAAGGCCCTTTCCTGATCCAGCATGACTGTGGCCAAGTGCACAAAGCAACCCCATCAAACACCTTTGGGATGAACTAGAACGGAAATTGCGAACCAGGCCTTCATGTCCAACATCAGTGCCTGACCTCACAAATGCTCCTGTGGGTGTAATGGCCAGGTGTGCCAATAGTCTATTTATTAATTTTACTCCTTGACAGCTAACCAAATTGATAACAGTTACAGAACCACTGTCAGAACGATTAGATTAACAAGAACAGATACTAAGCATATATAAAGTTCTTTGTAATTGTGCTGAGACAATGTGAGAGGGCATTCGCTAATCATCTCTCTCAGACAAGCTCAGCATAGTCTCACTCTCTTGTTATCAATTTGATATTAGATAGTCTCTCATATTACACAGTTTTCCAAAATACTGGATCATTTAATCACACTTGTACAGTTTAAGCATTTTTTCCACCATATAAACAGAACTTATTTACATTTATAGCAAGCATTTTAATTGGTGTGCATGACAGTAAATGGTGAATCAGTTTATTTGCTCTATAGCCACATTAAATGCACTTCACTAGCCAATCATTCATCAATATGTAACCACTGCCATCTGGCGTCTCAAAAAAAGTCTACTGTAAAGTTGAAGTCTTGCAAGTAAAAAAGTATTGTTTGGAAAAAGGAAGAACAGTAGAGCGGGAGATAATCAGCCAAAGGAAAAACTAGGCATTCAAGGGACATGGCAAAACTTGGGGGTGGCGAGGGGGTCAGCAATAAAAAATTGATAAAAATCTTATTATATAATATTTTTGTAGAGATGTAACAATACCCACAACTCACGATTTGATACAATTCATGATTCTGAGTTCACGATACAATTTTCTCGCGATTTTTTAACAGAATGAGCTGCCGACAAATTTATTTAAAAATATTCCTTTATTTATCTTTCAAACTATGCAAAATGTGTCCTCTTCTTAACAGTGTAACTGAAATTGAATGAAATACTGTTTAAAAATCCCAAATCAGATTAAATTAAAAAAAAATCTTGAAATAAATGGTAACGCTTTATATTAAGTGCACCTTCATAATGATTTTATATTGCATCCATAAAACGTTCAGTACACCTTCATAATATGTTCATTAAGCATTGAGACATCATTCATAAACATCATCCATGTATGCCTTTACATCGTAACATCCCACAGCAGTAATATATATTAATAACTAGCATTATATAATATTAACAAACATTATATTTGTATAATCATGTAATGTTAGAATTAATATACATTAATAACAGTTAAGGGATGTTAGGATGTTAAAGTGTATAATTTATATTCACCCCTGTCAGCACAAATCATAGGGAATACATCGCATAAATGGCGGATAGTCACAATTGGATCACGTTCCATTACGAAGCATAGTGTTTTATTTGCGAAAATGTCAGAATGTCGAGGTGTTGAAAAGCATTGCTCGTCAAAATATCGGATCATCGTGTTTAAGTCGAAGGTTGCTTGTTGTTAGGAAAAACTATGCATCACATCAGATCTTGTTTAAAAAGGGGTTTCTTTGCCTTTGGAAGTAGTAATGTTACTATAATAATAATATTTAATAAAGTAACATTACTTGTAATAAATATTATAGGGTATGGTAGGATTTACATAACTATTTTATATACTGCACATTGTTAAATGTTTCTTGTTATCATTGATGATGTTTATTTGTGATCCTATTTATATGAGAGTATTTTAAATATGAGTGCACCTGTATGGGGATCTATTGAGAGATGTCCCACTGTGAGTGAAGACTTGGGAATGTCATATGGCTATAGGCCTACATGCAACTGTTCTTAAATTAGTGTGTGTTGTTAGGGAGACAATGGTCTGCTTCAGCAGTTGTAGTTCATCATGTTTTCGCTGAAAGTATTCCAATGGTTTTGGGTGCTTTGTATCGAGATATCGCTTGAGTTTTGATGATTTTAGAGCCTCGTTTGAAAGTGTTAATCCACAATACACACACACTGCCTTGGGTTTACAGTGCTGACTTAAAGCAATGCATCGTGGTTAGATTTAAACATGGTGCTGGCGGCCCTTTATGGACCAATGGCTCGATTTTAAATTTGCAGCCCAATCTGTAGCCTTCGTACGTGGCCCATCAGTGGTTGAGAAACATGGTTTTAAAAGATATTTTGTTCCTTGTTAAATCAGCTTTAAAAGACAAGAAAAAAAGAAAAGTCTATTCCATCGCCTACACTTGGCTGGAAAGGTAGGTTAAAAATAATTTCTTTCTTAAATTGTTTCAGATTTTACTAATTATTTATTGTTACAAACATTTTATCGCACTTTAACCATTTTAACATCTATGGCTATGCTAATGTTACCATGATCGACCTCTTGTGTGATGTCTTTATATGTTACTATTAATTTGAGGTGTTTTATTATGGTGTAAGATCACTCTGAAAATACATAATAATAATAATAACAATAATAATAATAATAATCACTACTTTATTGATCCCCGTGGGAAAATTCCTTTTTTGGGGAAATTGTTTTTTACGCCTCCCTCAACTTGCTCTTTGTAGAGCAAGCTGTCCGCAAAGGGCAGCCACCTGTTGGGGTACCCAGGGAGCTGGGGGTTAAGGGTCTTGCTCACGGACCCGCAAACATGCTTGAACCTGCGACCATGTGCATACTGAAAATTATCACAATTGTGCTTTTCAATTTTCAATATAATACAATATAGTAACTGTGATCACTTAGGGTTTTAGTCATTTTTTACTGTCTTATTCTTACAGATGTTCCTTCGAGAACTTCGTTACCCACAGGGCAACTTATACCAAGTAAATGCACACGTAAGTTGCAAATCTACTCTACATCTGTCTTGATGTATGTCTAAATATTTAATGCTGTATTCTCTATTGTTGACCTTACAGCAACAGAGAGGATCCTTCTGCAAATGTTGGGGGAGTTGCAGAGCCAGATTCAACACCTGACAGAGACTGTTACCCAAAGACCTCCCTTTTTGGGTAAAAGTCCCAAACACAAACAACGGCAAGTGCACTTTACAAAATTGCTAAATATGATTTATTTTATGATTTATTTTAATTAAATTATTTGAGATTGATTTTGGAAATGTTTATTTCTTTTCTTAGTCTACATAATAAAGTTTCAAGGTTTATTTAAGTTTATATTTTTAAGTGAATTACTATTAATTCAATTACAGATATTTTTTAAATACTTTTTACAGGTCTTTCTATAAGAATCTATTCTTTTTTCAGTGTGCAGAGGATGGTGGACTTCCACTGCAAGACATTAAGGAGCTGAAGAAACATCAAAATTCAGTTTGGAAATGTTGACTTTAAGAACAAACTGGTATGATTTTGGTTTTAGAAAACTACCTTATACATGGATACTAAGAAATATTATGTATACTTATTATTGTTGTGACCTGGGGAAATAGGCGAACGGGGAAGGAAGTAGCGAGCCAGAATATGGGGTAAACGGGGTTTAATGTCAAAGAAAGGGTAGTGAACGGCGACAAACATTAATGACTGATCTGACATACATGAGAAAGACACGGACTAAATACACAGGATACGTAGAAACTAACAGGCAACAGGCGAGTACAATCAGGGAAATACACGTGGGAAATGAGGGGGCATGGCACACGGGAGGATCGTACGGAGTGGATCATGACAGAACCTCCCCCAAAGGCGCGCACACCGGGCAACACAGGACAGGAGACGGGAGGCAGGAGCCGGAGGGGACAAAGACGGGGCCAAGGAGGGAGCCGGAGGGGCAGAGGAGGGAGCAGAAGGGGACACCAGGAAAAGCGAGGAGGGAGCAGAAGGGGACCCTGGCGAAGGCAGGGAGGGAAGCCGCAGCAGGCGACGGCAAGGCCACAGCAGGTGGAGGCGCCGTCCACTGACCAGCCGCAGCGGAGGGACCCGCAGGCGAGCGATGAGTCGAAGCAGGGGGACCCGCAGGCGAGCAACGAGGTCTCGGAGGCGGGACCGCAGGGGAGCGACGAGGCACCGGCGGGGGACCCGCAGGGGACACCCGAGCAGGAGCCCAGAGAACCGCAGGCGAGCCCGGGGGCCGGGTGGGCGACAGACAGCTGAGGCCCAGGTTGGGCTCCACCTTGTTGGGGAGAAGGTGAAGTCGGGGCCTCTTGGGCCGGAACGGGTGCGGCCGGTTCTGCTGCTGGGGCCGGCAGGACAGGAGGGGCCGGCTGGACGGACGCGGGCGTGCAGCCAGCAGGGGCTGGCTGGACGGGCGGGGGCGTGTGGCCAGCAGGGGCTGGCTGGACGGGCGCTGTGGCGGGCGCCACCGGCACGTGGTCAACAGGGGGCGCAGCGGCAGGCACCACCAGCACGTGGCCAGCAGGGGGCACCTCAGTAGGCTTGGCACCATCAGCGGGCGTGCTAGGCTGGACGGGAGAGTAGGGAAGGACGGGCTGGACTGGCGAGCAAGGAAGAACGGGCTGGACCGGTGAGCAAGGAAGGACGGGCCGCTCAGGCGCTGTGGGAGGTACCTCGGGCGTGCCGGCAGCAGGCGCTGTGGGAGGCACCTTGGCGGGCGCCTCCGGCATGCTGGGCAGGTCCGGTACGCTGGGCTGGACCGGAGGGTCAGGCTTGTGCGTGCGGCCAGCAGGGGTCCGCCTCGGCTGCGGGCGTGCGGCCAGCAGAGGGCGCCACCAGCACGTGGCCATCAGGAGGTGCAGCAGCAGGCGGTGCAGATGCGTGGCCAATAGGGGGCACCTCGGCCACGGGCATGGTGCCAGCAGAGGGCGCCACCGGCACGTGGCCATCAGGGGGTGCATTTGCGGGCATCTGGGGTCTGTGGCCCCCACGGCGGGCACCTCCGGCTCGCTGGGCAGGTCCGGCACGCTGGGCAGTGCTGCCCCAGCATGTGTCTTTAAAAAGTACGTGGACCCTTTAAGACCTGGGGGAACTTGGGGAATGGCATCCCTCACCGCGCGAATTCCCCCCTGGCCCAGGCGTGCATGCCGGTAGGCATACGCCTCCAGGGGAGGCGGCTTCTCCCTCTGGCTGGTCGGGCAGGCGTCAGCGGCGTTCTCCCACAGGAGCGGGGTGCTCTCACGCTCCAGGGCCGACTCTCCCACGGGGAGCAGACAGCAGGCGCCCAGGAGGAGCGTCGGAGCCCCTTCCTCCTCCTTCCCTCGGCGCCTTTTCTTTTTCCGCCGAGCGGGACCGGTTGGAGGAGGCGGGGTTGCCTCCGCGCAGGCGAGAGGCTGGAGCCGCTTCTCTTTAACGCCGCCGACGGGCTGCTGCAGGAGTGAGCGCGCTTCCGCCATTAAGCGCTCCTTGGTGCGTGGGGTAACCTCCTGCAGACAGTCCCAGCATCGGTCGGCAAGGGCGAGCAAGTCAGGATCTGCGCGGACCTCCGGCAGCTCTCGCCAATAGCTCACCTCTTGTAGCTGGGTAAACCAGAGGTCTGTCCCCTGCAGTGGTGCGTCTTCTTGGAGATCAGTCATTCTGTTGTGACCCGGGGAAATAGGCGAACGGGGAAGGAAGTAGCGAGCCAGAATACGAGGTAAGCAGGGTTTAATGTCAAAGACAGGGTAGTGAACGGCGACAAACATTAATGACTGATCTGACATACATGGGAAAGACGCGGACTAAATACACAGGATACATAGAAACTAACAGGCAACAGGCGAGTACAATCAGGGAAATACACGTGGGAAATAAGGGGGCGTGGCACACGGGAGGATCGTACGGAGCGGATCATGACAATTATGTATACATATAATACACACACACACACTAGCAAAAAGTATGTAATAAATTTTGTAGTATCAAATATCTGTTGTCACCTCCAGGTTTCCAAATTGTCACTGGCTGGGGTCAAACACTAAAGAAAACAGTCTGGAGGATCTGTGGAAAGGTGTTTGCTCCCCAGTCGGCAGTTCATTTAAACTGGTGTGGCAGAGGGGACAAATCACTGATGAGGAATACAAACATCATAGATGTGATTACCCGTAAATAAAACCAATGTTTAAGCAAAAGTAAAATTTGACCTTTCAGGATAGTTTTTATCCTAAAGGTTTAAACACAATATGAATTTAACTTCCCCATGCACGTTACATAATTCTTTCCCATAGTTGGTTTTAATGCCCAAAGTTGCTTTATTTCAGACTGCAGATAAAAAATTAACAATCATAATGTAAAGGAATAACAATAAACTCACCTGTTCATGATTGACATCTACCATTTTATAAGGTCTAATGTAAGTGAATAGTGTCTGTTCTGTTTTTTAGAGTCTGCATTACGAAACCCCTTGTAGTGTCTTGTCCAAATGAGGCTGAAGCCGAAACAACCATCCAAGAGTGGCTCATGATGGGCTGACCAGGCTTGTCCGATAGTTCTTTTCTTTCAGTATTTTTATTTTTCTGCATTTTATTTTTGTAACGTGTGCATTTTATATATTGTTTGTTTTTTTAAATAAAAACTCTTTTAACAAACACATTTGTATTTTCTTTATATATTTTATAAATAAAATATATTAGTATCAATACGTATTCAACACTAAAGCAAATGTAGAAATAATTATTGGCAATCATAGGATAATAATCGGGTCGGGGAATCATCGTGTTGGATAGTAAGGGGGTCGGGGAATCATCGTGTAGGATAGTAAGGGGGTTGGGGAATCATCGTGTAGGATAGTAAGGGGGTTGGGGAATCATCGTGTTGGATAGTAAGGGGGTCGGGAAATGATCGCATAGAATAATAAAGAGGGTCTGGGAATTATCGTGTTTCGCTTAGACGTAGCGTTTTCATCGCTGTTGAGACGGAAAATGTCGCAATTACATCGCCCGGACAGAGCTATTTCAATGCCGCTATGTAGTGACAATATGCAAAAGCCTGAAATGCTACTAGATACCGGCTTTTCAAAAAATGTATCAGCGACGAGGCGCTGACGTACTTGTGCTGACTGGGACTAAGGCTGGGCATGCTTTAGTCCCAGGGTCTCGGTCTTGACTACAAGTCAAGTTATCACACTAACAGGATCAAATGCCTGAATCTGCCATAGCTCTCACTATGCAGTACTGCATTTTCAAATCGATAATGTGCCTGCAAAGTTTGCATACGATCCATAAAATACTTTTAGAGTCATTGTGTTCGTAACACCAAGTGTCTTTGACATCACATAGTACTGCTGCTTCATTTTTGGGGCCATTTGTCTGAAAATGAAATCAGCTGTGGATATTCATCCATGTATTTGTCACGAATATCAAAGAGCCTTAGCCAAGAGAGACTGGTAACAGGGATCAGGCAGAGATGTATTCATGCTGGCAGGGTCAAATACCGAGAAATCAAGAAGAAACGGCAGGCACTGGGTCAGGATCCGGGTCCGTGGTTGCGGTCGCTGACAAGAGGGTCAATTATCGAAGGATCTGTCCAAACCCACAGACAGGGCACATGGGGAACTTACTGTACAGGGAGGAAAGGCGAGGGGAGGAAGGACAGGAGGGTGGTACTGTAGAGACGGGCTTGTGGGAGAGTTGAGCAGGGCAAGCAGGGTGGAATGGAGTTAGATGGGAGACAGGGAGAATAACGCTTGGTAAGTTTCTGTACATGAAGCAATACTTCACACCGGACTGGGGTTATTGTCATGCTTATATCTAATGCTGTTCCTACTGTAGATATTGGTTGGGGGCATCTGCTTCCCATTGTCTGGCCACAGGCAGGGTGTGACTTGATGGCCGCCTCCTGGAGGCCGAGGGATTCGTCGAGGGCAGCCCCTGGGACAGGGATACAGCCAGTCCAGGTGGTTCCAGTGGAACTGGGTGAGCAGGGCAGGATCCAAGATATCTGTGGTGGGAACCCAGGATTGCTCCTCAGGGCCGTAACCCTCCCAATCTACCAGGTACTCCAGGGTGCCTCCCAGACGGTGAGAATCCAGGAGAGCCTGTACTGCAAAAGCTTTGCCATCATCCAGGGGAATGGGAGGTGGTGATTCAACTTGGCTAGAAGGAGGATGTAGCTGGCTGTAATGCACCAGTTTTAAGAGAGAGACATGAAAAGATGGTGTAATGCGATAGATCTGAGGTAGTTGCAGGCGATAGGTTACTGGTCCTAACGAGCGAAAGATTCAGAAAAAACTTATTTACTTGGAATACAACTTATGGCCAGCTGGGAGGCGAAGATTCTGCGTTGACAGCCAGAGCCGATCCCCAGGGCGAAAAGTGGGGCCGGGCTGGCATCTCTGGTCTGCCTGGGCCTTTTGGGTGACTGCCTGTTGGTGAAGCTGGTGGAGTGCGTGTAGGCCTTATCTGCTTGCTGCGGCAATACCGATCGTCCACAGATGGGACCTCCGTTGTCTGGGAATCCCAGGGGCAGAGCAGAGGCTGATACCTGAGGATGCACTGAAATGGAGATAGGGAGGTAGAAGGCTAAACCGGAGAGTTCCAGGCATATTCTGCCCAGGGCAGATAGCAGAATCTTTCTGCAGGTTGTGCTGAACACATCAGACGTAGCATTTTCCCTACTTCAAGGTTGGTCTGCTCAGCGAGTCCATTTGACTGAGGATGATAAGCAGAGGACAAACTTTACAAAAGTGATCCACTAGCGTAAGGAGAGTGGTGTAGCGCTGCGAGGGGGGTAGCTCTGTCACAAAGTCCATTGCTATATGGGACCATGGATGAGAGGGTGTGGGGAATGGGTGAAGGAGACCGGAGGGAGGTGTTGATGGAACTTTGTTCTGGGCGCTAACCATGCAGGACTGAACATAGTGATACACATCCTGACGCCATCTGGGCCAACAATAGCAATGAGCAATGATGTGGGTGGTTGCAGCCGTCCTGGGGTGACCTGAACCGAGGGAGGTATGGACCCACATTTATGGGTGGCAGTCGTGAGCCAGACCACTGCTGGACCTCTCCTTAAAATGCCAAAGAAGAAGCAGAAATGTTCACATTATGGAGAAGGTGTTAAACTGACATGATTGTTATTTACCGATGTCAGCTAGCTGAATGCCACTGCTTGGTGCAACTACTGAGTAAAGAGTATAAAGTACATACTGGTAATGATAAGATTAGTCAAACCAAACTTATACCTGCTTCTGTGTGTTATGTCATCCCTCATGTTTGACAGCATGTTTTAGTTTAAGCTAGCTTACTGTTAGCAAAGTCTGCTCTAACATGATGTTAGCTGTCTTGAGGTTATCGACTGATAATATTACACTTATGCTCGCTATGTGATGGTAGTTTTTTTCCTGAAATAAACAGTTTATTGGGCGTTAGTCATATAGTGACTTTGGAGACTCAGACGTGAAAACATTTCAACTTATCATTATTACACTTCTCAATGAGCAGCGGGTGCTGCTGTGGGCCCCTCCCCATCAAAGTTCTCAAAGGCGGACAGTCCTCATGCTACAGTCCCTGTCAGCTGCTGTCAGAGCAGGAGATGATCATTCCTGCATGTCTAGGCTGCACTTGAATCGTACAGGTTCCTAAGCGGACCATAAAGTTAAAAACCAAACCAGAGGGGTGGTCATGTGACCCGAAGCAGGATGGCAGCCTAGGAGTTTTGCTCCGCATCGAAACTCCGTATTTTTCTTATTACGCATTATTTTCTACCCACTTTGTGATTATTTAATAACATAGTTGTTGGAAATGGAAAGTGGAGGGGATAAAGACTTTCCTATTTTTACAGCGACAAGATCACAAAAATGTAAAGAAAAAAACAAAAACCCCACCGCGCGTGATGGAGAAGGGGAAGTGCTAGTCCTCAGTCGGACACCTCGCTAATTTTAACTGAAATTAGGGCTGCCGGTGCTCGTTTAGACAGTATTGAGGGACAGCTGGGGAAAATAGCTAACTCAGTAACAGCTCTTGAAAACGTTTTTGTTGCTCTCACCACACGAGTTACCGACACTGAAACCGGACTTGTCTGCAGAGATTGTGCGGAGGCGGCAGGCGTTTGGAGCAGTGTGCAAGTCTATGGTGGAACGAGGGGTTTACCGGGGTTTTGCGTACCCGGCTAGACTTCGCTGTTTACATAAGGGAAAGATTATTTAATTTGATAATGTTGAATCAGCCACTAAATTCCTGGAGGTTCCAGATAAGTGATTTTTTCTGACTATTTGGCGTGGTCTTTAAGGCAGATTTTGTGGTGTTTTTCTTTCTTTGAACAATTGGAGGCCGTTTTTTTTTTCTCTATTGAACTTAATTGTGAATAAATGGCCTTTCTAAGGTGATGCAGTTTTCCGGTGAAACTTGGGTTGGACGCACAAGGCCTTTTTTGCTGCATATTTTTTGACTGTGGCGCCGGATCTGCACAAATGCTGGTTTTCTTTTTTTTTATCATTTGCCATCTATTTATTTATCCATTGTTTTTGTTA
>JAODKE010003933.1:0-13984 GCA_026779605.1 Mormyrus hasselquistii
GGCCCATCTGGCCCGATGTGTTTCATTGTCAGGGGAATGAGACTCGCCTCTCCCAGTGTGCTGTGTCCCCATGGAGACGAACAGCCTGTTCTCATGGAGAGGATGTGGGAGTCATCTGCTCTGGTAAGGAATGGCAAGTCAGTTATAGTCCAGGGAAAAAGAGCAAATATCATCATAAATAACAATTGCACTCAATATCCATAGTATGGATTCTTCATTATTGCTTAATCTTTTTCATATTTGAATTGTTTCACAGGTTCATCCCTCTCATCCTCTTATGGGGGTGTCAGGCTGCTCTCTGGAGGGAGTGACTGTGAGGGCTGGCTAGAGGTTTACTACAACCAGACCTGGCAGAATGTTCACCAAGAGTCCTGGAGCTCCATGGATGCATCTGTGGTCTGCAGACAGCTGGGCTGTGGCTCTGCCACAAATATCTACAGTTCATACCTGCCAAGGACACGGGACAGTGACAAGTGTGTGACAGGGTTTTACTGCTCAGGAACTGAGTTTCACCTGGGGAAATGCAGACCTCCACATGTCCTCAACTGTCACCCCAGTGACCAGGTGTCCATAGTCTGCTCCAGTGAGTTTCACCACAAACACCACAATCTGTTCAAAAAGTATATGCCACAGCTATTTCGGAGGGTTGCGAGTGTTTTTCACATATGTATAAACAGGTTGGATGATAGTCAACACTCAGTCTGTAACCATTTAATTCAGGAAATTAGGACTGTAACATTACCGAATCAAATCAAGTTTTGTAAAACACTAATGACAAATATACCTCAAGTTAATGTAAGGGTACAAAACTGAGCATCCAGAATAGAAGGAGACTGTTATTTTAGGAGCATTACAAGGTTTGGTTTTGAGCCCATTTATTTACCTAATGTGAACCAGTTTCCTAGCAAAAACGGGAGCAAACAAGAGATAGGGATCTTGACCCGATTTTAACATAACTTTTAATGCAAGAAGAATTTTTTTAGATGTCTTGTAGAAACTTTGGATTTCTGTCACTGATCATTAGTCATTAGTTATAGATTCTGTCATGGACGGTCCCAAGCCTGGCTAAGAAAGGGGTAGGGTTTGGCTTTGGGCTAGCGACCCACCCTGTAAAAGCTCAGTGCTACAGAAACGGCAAGAAGAAACCAGAAAAATCGACTAACTTGCAGGGAAGATGGTCACTCTTCTATGATGGTGGTGGATCAAAGCACGTTCATTGCCCGATGCGTGATGTGATCTTCAATGCAAAGGCACTAACTAGAACGTTGTTCTTATTTCCTAATGTGGAAAGTTGGCATAGCTCCTCAACGACATGCGGTGGACGCATGGTGGGTGAGATGCAGTGACCAGCAAAGGCAAGACCATCATTTACTCGGGCCACAATACCAACCACGCAAGAGGTGTGGGCATCATTATGTCCATGATGGTGGTAGCATCGCTGGAAGGGTGGAAGCCCATTAACGATCATATCATCACAGCGTAATTCCAAACAAGCCGTGGACAACACCAAGGATGCCTTCTATGACCAACTTCAAGAGCCCTTGGGTGAAATCCCTGGCATGATACTGTCCTGCTTATTGGAGACTTCAACGCCAAAATTGATAAGGAGCGGCACAGTCTAAAACATGTTGTTGGCCTCCACAGCTCAGCTGATGAGACCAATGACAATGGAGACCGGCTGATCTCCTGCTCAACAAATAGTCTGTCAATCAGCAACTTTGACCACAAGCAAATCCACAAGAAAACATGGCAATCACTGGATGGAGAAATGCTAAATGGAACTAATTATGTCTGCATGAATAAGCATAGCGATCATCACTGCTGGATGTGCGGGCATGCAGAGGAGTAGATGGTGATTTGCACCATCAACATCAGCAACAGCCCTGCAGTTTAAGATAAAATTTAGAAATCAGTTTGAGACCCGAGCAGAAGACAAAGATGCGGTGGGAAAACGGTCCAGGATTAAGGAGACTTAATGAATGTGTGGAGGCAATTATTGGATGAAGATGGGGAACATATAAGGAACGCTGGATCCAGGAACGATCCTGGGATCTGATCAATGAAAGAAGAGCTGCCCTGCAGAGGTGTGACCAAGCACAAACAGAAGATGAATGACAAAGCACGGCAGCAGCCTACAGCTAGCTGGACCGGAGAGTGAAGCGGAGTTGCATACGGGATAGACGGGACTGGATCAACCAAAAGGGCCAGGAAGCACAAGAAGCAGCAGAGAGGAACGATACCAAGACATTCTACCACATTATCCGGGACCTCACCAGCACGAAAAGTAGTCAGGGAGTGCCTGTCAAAGACAAAAATGGCAAGCTGCTGCTAACTAACCAAGAACAAGATGCCCGATGGGTAGAACACTTCAAGGAGACCTTTAACTAACCTCCCCCCAAAAGCGCTTTCATCTTCAACTCCCCCCAGCCTAACCAATGATTTGTATGCCATAACTACAGCAGAAATTGCAGTCGCAATTAGACTCCTGAAGAACGGCAAAGCACCAGGCCTGGACATAGTGTCTGCAGAAATTCTCATGCACGTTGGACAGCACCTCATCAGTGAAATGATGAATCTTAACTCCTGCTGGTCAGCAGTTTGAGTGCCAGAGGATTGGCGAAGAGGAGTCATGAAGCTTCCAAAGAAAGGCAACCTGGCAGACTGCAACAACTGGCTAGGAATCACACTTCTCCCAGCGGTAGTTACGACAAATCAAGCGAGTCTCATACTGGGACCATGTTACCAAAGAAAAGATTCACTACCAAACTGCCACCCACCCCCTCAATGACATCGTGATCAAGTGACACATGTGCTTCAGAGGACACATACTCCGCCAGCAGCCACTACGCCTGGCCAAATTTGCCATCACCTGGACGCCCCTAAGAGGAAGACACAAACAAGGCTGCCCCTAAACATCGGACTTTCATTGACGATCTGCATGCCCTAAACATCGCGTGGGATGAGGCCAAAGCAGCTGCGGCGATCAAACGTGTTGGAGATAGCTTGCCGCCCAAAGCGCCGAACGGCGCAGGAGGATCTAAGTCTAGGACCATTAGTTTACTTGCACTTGTATCTCCTGTTGCATTGGATGTATGTTGTTATATGGAATATTTTTTGCAAGGTTGTTCCTGTTGTTCATTGTTGTCTTCTCTGCTAGATCACAGGTCCCTCAGACTGGTGGGGGGAGGCAGTGACTGTGCAGGAAGGCTGGAGGTCTTCCACAGGGGCTCTTGGGGGACTGTGTGTCATGAGTCCTGGGGTTTGCAAGAGGCTCAGGTGGTGTGCCGGCAACTCCGTTGTGGGACAGCCCTTAGTGGGCAGACCCCTGTACCCACTTACTTTGGCCCAGGGACTGGACCCATCTGGCTAAGCAAGCTGGACTGTGGGGGGAAGGAGTCATCCCTGTGGGAGTGTCCCTCAGTGAAGTGGGGGAGGAAGGACTGTGGGCACAAGCAGGATGTGGGTGTTGTGTGTTCAGGTAAAGCCGATCCAGTTCTACGTGAATTAGCATTATATCCTTTTACATTCAGCACAGTGAATTCATATTTTTCGTGTGTCCTTCACACAGAGCACAAGGTGCTGCGATTATCTGAAGGATGTTCTGGGTACACAGAGGTCTATTACAATGGCAGCTGGGGAAGTGTGTGCTTTGATGGTCTGGACCAACCAACAGTTGCAGTCATTTGTCAACAGCTGGGCTGTGGAGACAAGGGGACAGTCACTAACACAATGTCCAGGCTTGATCCTGACCTCAAAGGGCTGGACATTGGAAAATGTCGTTCCCATGACACATCACTCTGGCAGTGTCCATCATCCTCCAAAGGGCCTAATGACTGCTCAGAAGTTGCCAGAACAAGCTGCTCAGGTGATGATAAATTCAGCCTGCTCCCTGTTACTGTTTGTTAGTCAGTCCAACCAACCAACCATGTGAGTTTTATTATTATGGACCAGGGCCAAAGCATCTTAAGGCTAAAAGTAGCTCCAAACTTGCCCATTTAGAAGAAACTCCTAAAAATAATGGGTGTGTCAGTTGTAAATGTAGGACTCCTATTCACAAAGCCTCTTAATGCTAAAAGTAGCACCGATATCTGGGAGAACTAAAAAGTAGTCGAGAGGATACCTAAGTCACTAAGACCAATTCACAGTCACAAAATGGTTGCTGTCAATCTATGTCTCAGTGCCATGGAAACATTAAACAAACACTAAATTACTTAAAGGACAGTCTCAGTCGGGAGCGAATAATGACTGCTATGGAGCTTGTGAGGGATGTAATAATAATCTCCAACAAACCAAAACAACCCACACACAGTGGAAACTGCTTATATTATCCATCATTATAACCAATTTAATAGTGTTTTCCTTTTCTTTATATCTCAGGCAGATTGTCATCTAATTGACATTTGAAAATTTATTATGAGTATAATATATATATAATATTTCAAATGCTTTTCGAATTACTGAATTGTGTATAATTCAAATACACTATAATACAGTGCTGTACATAAAATTTACCTTAATGAAGTTTCGCTGCTGTGTAACCAAAAATGAACACTGTAAGCAGACTACAATAAGCAATTTATTTAAAAAGCATTTGTACAGGAAAGATTCTGTCCTAAGAATTATGATCTATATAAGTGGTCGATCTCCATAATCATGATCACTATAAGGCTATGTTCACACTATCAGTCACATTGTTCAATTCCGATTTTTTGCTCAGATTGGATTTGTCTATCTTGACGGTTCACATTCATAACTACAAGTGACCTGTATCTGACTGTAATGTGAACGCATCGGTCCTCCGAAACGTCACGCATGCGCACATTGATGTGTTTTTACACGGGTCAACTGCATCACCAACAACCAAAAAGTCATATCTGTGGGACGACTCATGGCATTAAAAATGCAGGCGTTAGTAGCTCACGCATGTATCACACTTTGTTCTGGAGGACGACAAACAGTGAATCAGCCGTACATGAGCAGGTCAAAAAGGAGAAAAAAAGTCAGGCGGCTAGTTTTTTCTGTTTTTGCAGTTATTAACTGTTGCACCAAGAGATGTGTGGGACCGTGATGTGGATGGATATACACATGAGCAGTTTGTAGAGAACTTCAGAATGTCGAGGGCTACATTTGAGTACCTCTGTCAGCGCATGCGTATAGCAAAAATCCACATGAATTCCGATCTGATTTGAGTGTTCACATTCAGGTTGCATGGCCACGAATCAGATACGTATGAGATTTGTACCACACACTGTATGAAAGTGCCACAAATCTGACTTGAAAAGATCAGATTTGCGTGTAAACACAGCCCTGAAAAGGTCAGATCTGTGCCACATTAAGGCAAAATATCCGATTTGAGTCACTTCAGCATGGCAGTGTGAACGTAGCCAAAATGGTTTCCACTGTATTTGTGTTTATGGGATATTACACATACATTTTCACCAACACATACTGGCCTCTCATCAGCCAATCCTTGTGATTATTGCAGGCCAACTGTTGTATAAATACCGACTCCAGCCTTAGCAACTGAGTCTTACTCTTAGCTTAGGAATTGGCTCTTTTCCTAATTAAAAGTTGCTCTCAGCCACTTTGCGAATATGTCTAAACTCCTAGTTTAAAACTATTAGTGCAATTTAGGAGTATTCTCCTAAGATAAAATGCTTTGTGTATATGGGCCCTGATATTTTCTTCATCATGTTTCTTGTAGATTCTGAAAAACTAAAATCTCCTTCAGACTTCATGCACTGCCAAGCTTCTTCTGATCAGACTTTGTGTAACAGTAAGTTTATGGCTTGCAGATTTTGGAGTTCAGACATGTTTAAAATGATTATAAACTTATTATAATTATTATAATTATTAACCTATGTGTTCCAATGAAGAAAATGATTTATGTACTGTGCATGCTGTCTATTTTGCTCCAAATAACCTCAGATATTCCTTGTGTCCACACTAGACCACCTGCCCCTGAGACTGACAGGGGGTGCAGACTCTTGCTCTGGGAGGGTGGAGGTGTATCACAGCGGCTCCTGGGGAACCGTGTGTGATGACTCCTGGGATCTGCGTGACGCCATGGTTGTGTGCAGGCAATTGGGCTGTGGGCCGGCTCTCAGGACAGAATGGGCCGAACGGTTCGGGAGGGGTGATGGCGCCATCTGGCTGGATGAGGTGAACTGCAAGGGCAGTGAGCTGCACCTGTGGCACTGCTCTTACTCACTGAAGCAGAGTGACTGCTCACACAGGCAAGATGCAGGGGTTACCTGTGCAGGTGAGGCTACAAAGGATATGTACCCTGTGTGCTTTACTGATCCCAGCTATCCAAGCTAGAATTGCAAAATGAAGAAAGTTAGGTAAATCAAGTGATCGTATATCAAGCACACATTTTACGTGCATAATATTTCTGCTGGGGTGGCATGGTGGTGCAGTAGTCAACACTCTGACATCACACCTCTGGGACCAGGGTTCAAGTCTGTGCCATGGCTCCATGTGTTTGGAGTTTGCATGTTTTCCTTGTGTCATTGTGGAGTACTCCACTGAGTACTCCAGAGTACTACTTTCTCCACTGAGTACTCCAGTCCCCCCCCACAGTCTAAAAACATGCTGAGGTCAATTTGAGTTACCCAGGTGATCATAGGTGTGAGTGTGATCTTGGCACTGCATCCTGGGTTGTTCCCTGCCTTGTGCCCATAGGCTCTGGACCACCTGTGACCCTGAATAGTATAAGTTGTTACAGAAAATGGATAGATACTTAACATGCAGAAATGTGCAGCTGGAATAGGTGTCCTTTGCCTTTGATTGACACTATAAAACTATTTTCTGTGTGCCATTTATCTCAAAATGTAACTATCTACTCTATAAATGTATCTACCTTCCCTTACAATCATCATTCCAACAGGTGTTACAGAAATCATTCCAGATGCCACTGGACTTCCCACCTCCACTCAGTTTAAAACAGGCCAGTCTGACCCAACAGTGTCCTCAGTGGTTATTGGCCTTCTGGTCTCAGTACTACTGCTGCTACAGGTTAGGCTGCTGTACAGGAACTGGGTCCTGAGAAAAGGTAGGACTGCATTTGAGCAGGGAGGGGTGGGAAACCGAGCAAACAAGAGAAACTGCAATGTCAAGTACAGATAAAGCCACAGTTTATGGAAAGGTAGTAAATACAGGGCGGATCAATCCTACTGGTGACACAGGACATCTAGGGTCCCATCTTCAGGGGGGAGGGTGGCTTTGCCAACTGCAGGCACCCCCGCAAGCTATGCTCAGGTTACACGTAGGTTTAACCTGCCTGGACTAAACATGATTCTATTATGTACATGAAAAATTCAGCAGTATTGTCGGTGTATTTGGGCTTCTCTTGGCAGAAATGATCCAATGTATACAATGAACAGCATAAAGACTAGCAATGAATCCATGTTAACTAATTACTCCTTGCTGGGGGCAGGGGTGGGTTCCAAGACTACCTAGCATATGTACGCATCTCACTTTTTTACATAGCGATATGTGTGTTTGTATGCTTTACAGAACTAAACAGAAATAAACAGCTGTCTCCAGCCATTTATGAGGAAATAGATTACAGGTTTACCAAAAGGATTAAAGATGCCAGTCAGGAAGGTGAGTATAGTGAAGCAGTTATGACCACATAATGAAGCACTTATGACCAATACATTCGGTTCGTCCATGAAGTTAGGATATCAGTGAATTCTGAGAAGATAGGTCTCCACACTGAAATGTATCTTTATATTTAGCTGAACACCCCTTAACTGTAGCCAGGTAAAGATCTGCCAGGAGTGTAAAAGTGTGACAAGCCCTTCTTCTGGTGTCAGGGAGTTACCTTCCAGATGAGCTGCCCTCAGGGTATGAAGATGTGGGGGATGCGGAAGGAGGGAATATCTTCAGTAATGAAGGTGCAGAACATCATAAAAAACGTTTATGTAATAAATAAGAATTCAGGAGATTGGTCTCCTAACAGGCATTGATGTGCTGTGTGTCTTCTGTTCTTGTGACTTAGAGAAGACTGCCATTGGATATGACCCAGAAAATCATGATGACATTATTTGTGAGAAAGAGACTCCAGAAAATCTGAAAGGTGAGATTATCTCAGCTCAGGAATAGTTTTCCCTGCTTAAAGTGTGTGTGCGGCACTTTACTTCGCTTCCAGCACTTCACATTTATATGAAATGTCATTCATCTCTTTGCTTTGACTTTCTGGTTCACGGGGTAGGTACACTGGAGTACTACAATGATACCCCGACAGATCAGACACGTGACTATGATGATGTCGTAGTCAGCCAGAGAAGTGACTATGATGATGTCTCTGTGAAGCATCACCCAACCTCTCAGCCAGGTGAGCAGCTCTAATGGGGTCAGCCAGACTGAGATTGATATAATCTCAACGCAAACATCCAATTACATTGACTGTTATTAATGAAGAGCTTTTACACATAAGCATAAATATCTCTACTATAACTATATAATGAGTGTCACACATCCAAACGTAGACACATATTGTTGTTTTTAAAGAAGTAAATAGTTTTGTCATTCACTTCTCACCCCTAGCTGTGTTTGTGTGGATTCACATATATTGAAATATGTGAATCATATTAATGTAGTTGAAATAAAATTAGTGAAACATGACAGCATGCTGCCTTTTCCTCAATCAGCAATTACAGCTACATGAACATTCAACCACCGTTCTGTGTGTTTGTGTGCCTTTCTGACAGATCTTCACCACTGTAACCCTGCGGGACACATGCCTGAGCTGTTGTCCACTAAAGAAGAGAGGCTGCCTAATGCTGACATGACTGACTATGACGATGTGGGGGAGGGGCTTCTGTGACTATTTCAAATGGTCTTGTTTGTAATCATTATGCAATATGAAAATGCATAATTTCTGTAGCTATCTTTCTGCTTATTCAGCTAATTTTGAAACAATGTTGACCTTTGCATATATTTTTAGAATTGAATAATTTTCAATATTTCAAAATTTCTGTTATGTTTTTGAGTTTGTAATTTTTTTTTCTATTAACAGCTTAGTTATCGACATGCTTACATCTACAAGTACCTGCTTACATTATACAACTGTAGTATAAGGGGTATAAGGCGTTCATGCTCTGAATAGCCTGTTAGCTACTTGTGTTTCAGATAAATAAACCATCACATAAAAATGCTGTCTTCCTTCCTGAACCTTTAACAATTATAGACTTGCTAAACACAGGTGTATCTCTGAAAATGACAGAATGTGAAAGCAAATATATTTCACTGCAGAGAGGAGTTAGGAGATTGTAGCCCCCAGTAGTTGAGTGAAGGAAATATCGTGTACAGAGTAGGGGTGGAGATGATAGATGTTTCCTAACAGTACGATGAATGTGAGAGTGGAGTTACAGAGATCTAAGTAGATCTAAGGTGGGGGATGTGTAGAGAAGGTTAGGAACCAGTGGGGGGCAGCTGAATATTACAGGATTGTGTATTCCTGTTACAAAATATCCTTTCCCTACATGTTGCCAAACCTGCCACATCCATTTTCAATAAACACAGAATTTCAGCAAGTCTGAAGACAATACCAAATAGGGCTAATTGATTTTCCTTTTCTATATGAAGAAAGCTGTAGGTAGTGAGAAAAACAAATTATACCCTATTATGTTAATCACACCGACAAAAGGAAACATGACCCAGATGTAGGCTACAATGCGAAATACCCTTGCAGGGGACTTTATTAGCAGGAACAAAAGCAGAGATGAGCAACAATGACTGACCTGGGGAACTCAGGACTGAGGAGCACTTAAATACAGGATACAGGATCTACAAAGGGAACAAGAGGCAGAGGCACTCGGGGTTTTGTTGGTTTGGGGGGTTTTACAGTGCTGGCAGGATTGACAGGGCCAAAGGGTGTCAAAAAGGCCTCAAGATATGAAGGTGGCAAGGGGATTGCGGAGCAGGCAGGCAACAACAGGACTGCTGAGCTGATACTGGAGATGCTGGATGGTAGTGGGACTGTCAGAGGGATTATAGGATAGGAATGAGAGGATGACAAGGGGTCTGTGGCATGAGATCAAAGACAAGAGCAAACACACATGAATGAGACCTGGAGTTGGGAGACATTGTGGTCATGCCCCACCAGATTAGCAGGAGAGATGTGGTCTGGACAGTTCACTCTGGACAGACTGGGGTCAGAGCGACTGGCCTGACGAGTGTGTCCCCCGTCTTCACCTTCAGGAGACCAACATCCAGCTTCTCTTGTATCTGAAAATTAGGACTGGTCCAGCCTGAGGATTAAGCAAGGTCTGGGGTCCATGGAGTGTGATCTAGGGCTAGACCTAGAGCACCCTACTCTAATTTCTCCCGCAAAGAAGACTCTGGGTCTCCCTCCACTAGGCAAGTACCCACCAGGAAGATGGGCTCAGGGCCAGTGGTGGTCCCTGAAAGTCAATGCATACTGAGGGGGGAGTACCAGAGGTGAAGTGATGGATTATCCACAACTTCTATTAATGTATCCTGCTGAACAGCCCTACTGCCCATTCCTATGTCATTGGTGCCAACATGCACCACAACCAACATGTTTTTAAATGGTAGTACTAAATTTTGGCCACCAGATGGCAGCATAAAAGGTGAAAAAAAAAAAAAATATTTTCCCACAGTCAAATCAAATAATTTTTAAACAAAGACATCTTCATACTGTACAATGAGCTAATAAAACATACATTAAATTAATTTAATATATTTATTATACATGGTACAAGTTTTTTAAAATTAACATGGCCAATAAAATTTAAATGGCCAATATATTGTGAGAAAAAACATTCTGTTTTCTTGCTGCCATCTCGTGGTCAAGATAAAGTTTTGCAATAATGGAAAAAAAATAATAAAAAGGTTTTCAAATGAAAGATTCTTACATATTCATAAGATGACAGGCAGTTTACATTCACTCAATGAATCAACCCTCCATTTCCACTACAGGGTCTGGGGGAGCCTGCAGTCTGTCCCGGGCAGTACAGGGCAGAAGGCAGGGCACAGCCTGGGTGGCATGCCAGTCCATCGCTGGGTCTCAAACTATTCACCTGCAATCTGTCCCAAGCAGCACAGGGCAGATGGCAGGGCACAGCCTGGGTGGCACGCCAGTCCATCATCGGGTCTCACACTATTCACCTGCAGTCTGTCCCAGGCAGCACAGGGCAGATGGCAGGGCACAGCCTGGGTGGCACGCCATTGTATCCAGATCGTCTCCGCCGTCCTAAATAAAATAAAACAAAAAATGGTACTAATTAAACTGCTTGTATCAGAACCTATTGAGGTATCATACTTACCAAGGATCGGTTCCATCTCCGTCGATTCTGCCGTTACCGCTGCCTTTGCCAGGGACAAGTATATTCCTACCTGGGTAACCTGAAAAAATAAAAGGAAAAAACAGAGAAGGAAAAAGCCATGAATGTTGCCAGTGCACAACAAATATCTAAGATATTTCATTAAGCTTTTCTAACCACAAAACCTAACAAACACAGCCAGAGCCATTTGACTTCTTTCCTCTCTCCTTAAATAAAAATCAGACAGGTGTGATGAGACTGTATTAGGGGAGGTGGGAGGGACATGATGACTAAGAGGGAGGGGGCGTATACTTGGTTGTCACATGACATGGTCACATGGGAAATACATATATATATATAGAGTTGGGATCCCATTCAGGCCTATGAGTCCTCTGAAGAAGCACTACTCAGTGCGAACCGTCAGGACATCTCGGGGGATCATATAGGCCAAATAAAAAACAGTGCAGGCACGTGATAGAGATTTAACAAATAAAAAATCTCTATTTTTTTTTTTTTTTTTAAATTTTGGCTATTAGAAAATTGTTTTAAGTTTAAAGTTTAAAGTTTTTAAGTTAAGCTGGGGGATGACTGGAATGGAGCCCACCACCATAAAATGCAGTTGCTAAATCCTCCTCGGGAAGCTGGGCCACCGGAAGAAGGACAGACACAAGGATTGTATCACAGCTCCATTTAGGAGATCTTCCAGTTTGTTCCCTAAAAGCAGGAAGGATGACTAGGCCCGAGGAACAAGGCCCAACAACAGGCAATCGGGCCTATGCACCACTCGTCCGGAAACTTCACCTGCTGTGGGACTATGCAACATTGTGTACATCCTTCATTGGACCCAGGACAGCAGACATTAAAAGGTGGGAACCACTTTTATCCTTTCTGTCACCCCTAGCTGTTTTGGTTTTATTTTCCTATGGCTACTTCATCAAATAGATTCACTGTTTTGGCAGACCACGATCAGGCCCATAATAGGGATCCCAACCCTACTCAGACTAATACAGTAACTCCGTTTGACAAAAATATGGTTAAAACTTATTTCAAATGAATACAAATGACCCATCATTTAAAAATAGTTGAACAGGCCCTAGAGACCCAAACGTTCCCAGCAGGGATGTTAAAACAGGTCAACAAAATAACTCAATTCATTAAACCAGCCATGCCCTTTGTTATTACATCTGAAAATTTAGCTGCTAACACATGCTCCTGGATGGAAACTAATATGTACATCTTGCAGGATCATTATACACGGGGGAGGGTAACATTATTAGAACAAATAGACGGATGGGGGACAGGGAGTGGGAGATAGCTAACAAATGGGCACAAAATAGATATAAACAGAAATTAAGGCCAGACACCACAAATATAACTAAACATATTGTAAAGACTTACCTGGTAGAAAACACAGAACCCCTAAACAACATCAATAATAATAAATTAGGCCCCACAAAAACAACCCCTTCCCCAAACATAGACCCCTTACAACAGTCAGAAAATCAGAATAAAACCCCACATCCCCTTCAATTCACACCATGCCCCAAACAAATTACAGTGCAGGCCCAGGTACACCACACAATGCATTGCCCTGACTCCAGCCCAATGCAAAAACCTAATTACAAAGTACAGTAAATCACACCAATTACCTTCAGCACATTTCCTTCACAGGCCCCTGTACCCCGGAAGCCAAAGCTCCGTTGGGAAAGCCTAATAAGGCAGGGAATGAAATGATTATAGGGCAACAGAAGGGAAACCATCCTCTAGTTGTATCCCTTCCTGAATATTCTCAAACAGCAGCAGACACAGGGGCCAAACATAAAACATCACAATTTTGTTACCGAAAGTCTCCTACTGTACCTCCTCTGTTACCTCAGAGGAGGATTTTCAGGACCCAATGACAATAAAAACTCATGGGCCACAGAAACATCCTCCCACGAACCGTAAAGGTAAAGAGTGGTCATTGAAGGTCCACAAACCCATCATTTTCATAGGAGACTCCATCCTTGGCAAAATCACCCAAATAGAAGACACTCATATGTAAATAGACAGTTTTCCAGAGGCCACCTTTTATCATATCAATACAATCCTAGGTAAATTAACCCCACAGCCACAGGTAGAAAAAGTTATTCTTTCTGTGGGGCTGGAGAATAGGGAACAACACCCTACCAAGACAGCCATAAAACAATTACAAGCCCTATGGAATACAGTGTATACCATTTTACCCAATGTGAATGTTTATACTTCGTTTATTCAATATTCTGATTTTCTATGTAAGGTTCATCAAAACAACTTAAAAATAATAAATACATTTATCATGTATAAATGTATTTATAGGATCGGGGATGGCCACTAGAGGTACCATATCCACTACGTTTTAAAGTAGACCCAATTGATAAAATTCACTGGACTAGGGATACTGCTACCCAAATTTTTCAATTCTGGTGTCAACAGATACAAGATTAGGAAAATAAACACATGCCAAAAACAATAAATACAGTCTAGTCTATTGACATTCACCTAATGGAAGGCGATTGCTTACTAAAAGGAACATACCTTCATTATTTTATTACTACAAATATATGCAAATAAAAGTAAGGAAGGCGGGGTAAGTGTCATGATCCGCTCCGTCCGATCCTCCCGTGTGCCACGCCCACCTCATTACCTTGTGTTCCTGCCCGACTGTTTTC
>JAODKE010003934.1:0-13948 GCA_026779605.1 Mormyrus hasselquistii
GGGGTGGGGGAGGGGGGGGAGGGGCGGGGTACGAGGTGGGAGGGGGGCCGGGACAGTGGGTGGGGGTGGGTGGGTGGGGGGGGGGGGGGGGGTGGTGGGGGTCGAGACCGAGTCAAGACAAGTTGAAATGCTTTCAATTCCAAGACAAGACTGGGGAAGTGAAAAAGAGGTCTTAAGACTAGGACCAGACTTGAGTACTACAACACTGATGTTCAGGATGACATTCTGGACAGTGTTAGTACTCGCTCATATGTCTGTAGTGTGCTAATACTAATATGTAACTAAGACACTGCTGTGTGGTTTTGTTGGCTATCTAACATTTTTATCTAAAATAAACCACAGTATTTTACCAGTCTTGTTCTCTTAAATAATTTAATGGAGCAGTCTAGGCTTTTTTGGAGTACAACACAGTACGTCCAGGCACTTTAACAGGCAGTCTTTAGATTACAGGTCCATACCCATCATCTTAAGCTTTTAATATGGATCAAAGCCTAACCCAGCATTTTCATCCCTCCCCTCTTCAAGTTAAATTAATTTTCATCGTCCTTAATTAAACCCATTCCTCATGTCAGCCTCTCGTCTCCTAGCGTAGAGTCAAAGTCATTCATACTTGGAGTCATTATGTTATAAGTCCTGATATTCTGGTCATAATATGTGTGATCTTTGGCCTGCTTGAGTGAGGTGCTGTTTGGCAGCATGTTATGAGACAGAGAGGCAGGTGTTTAGGGAAAGGTCACAGGGTGTTGCAGTAGAGAAGAAAGAGGGCCAGGAAGGGAGATGGTAGTTAACGGTTGTTATATTTAGCTGGTCAGGGATTCTGCAGTAACACCAGCCAGAAAAGCAAACTGCCAACATTCTTTTCTAAAGTGAAGAGATCCTGTGGAAGCTCATGGCTTTTGCTGTATCTCGGGTTGCAGAAGCCTGCAAAGGATGTTTAATGTTTCCCATTTTTTACAACCTCTTGAAATAGATTTCTGGATTTTGAGGCTTTGGATCTAGGATGAAAAACTACTCCATGCCCTCCAAAACAGTTACTTGACCATTTAATATATTAAAAGAGGTGGGTTTAGGCTATAAATCCACACTTGCCACGGCTTATGCTGGTAGTTGGTTTTAACTGGTTTTAGCAGGTCTAATATGGTCTAAGATGGTCTTTGATGGTCATGTCCCAGCTCTTTCATGGTTTATCTGCGTGGGTCACCAACTGGTGGTGTTAGCTAAACCATCAAATCATGCAAAACATACGTTAAGCTAGTCAGCTATTAAAAATTGGTCAACCAACCAGCTTTAGCTGATCAAGCTAGTTTTTTCCAGCAGGGTAATATTCCTGTTGTTGTCTTTACTGTACTATACTATACTAAACTGTGCTGTTCTATGTCATACTATACTGTGCTATACTACACTACAGTGTATGTAAACCCAGCCCTTGGGGACCCCCAGACATCCACATTTTTATGTTGAGAAACACTTTTTTGCTATGCTATGGTATACTACACTATGCTAAGCTATGCTATACTATACTGCATTGTACTGTACTATGCTGTACTATACTATAAAGTTAATTTTATGTTACTCCAGATACGTCAGTAGGATGTAAATAATGGAATTTTTGTTTTTCACCTTTTGTTTGATTACTTTTTGCTGCTTTTTGGTTAATGTAAGGCTCCATTTTATTTATGAGCTATATGAGCTGGGATGGGTGGGAGGCACACAGTGGCATTTCTGCTGTGTGTGTTTGCATGCTCTCCCCGGGTCGCACGGTCTTGATCTGGCTACTCCATTTTCCTCCCACGGTTCAAAGAGCCCCGCAAAGGACTGGCATCTTGCCCTAGGGTGTACCCCAGCCTTATGCTTTATTACATCTGGGATATGGTCCAACAACACCCCCTCCCCCCACATGACCTTGGCCTGGATAAGTTCTTAGAAGATATTTGTACTACAAAGAGGTTATTATTGGCATATTATATCCTATAAATAAGTGTTTCTCAAACCGGATCTCAGGGACCACCAGACAGTCCATGTTTTTGCTCCCTCCAAACTCCCACGGAACTGGTAGAGAGCAAAAACGTGGACCTGGGGTCTTGGGGTCCCCAAGGACTGGTTTGAGAAACTGCTATAAATGACCAAAGTGGGTTAACTCAAAAAGAGTTAATTTATTAAACATTATCCAAAATCAACCATAGAGGTAAGGGCTTTAATATCTGATATTCTTTAGCATTGCATGTTTTTTCTTGTGTCTCACATCTAAAGTGTGTGAAGAGACACTTAGTCTGTTCCTTTCCTGTTCTGTTCCTCAGTCATAGACTCCCAAAGCACAGCGGCCTCTCCGGTGAAGGAGCCCCCAGCCGAAGTGGCTGTTGCCCCCCAGTACTTGCGCAGGCGCAGGGAGCGTCCACAGGTGCTGAACGTGAGCGAGGAAGAGATTGCGGGGGTGCTCCGGCCGAAACCTGGCCGCTTGGACAGTCCCAGCAACCGCTACGCGGGGGACTGGAGCCGCTGTGGAGAGAGCTACCTGCAGCCACTGAAAGCACCGGTCACTGAGGAGGTTGACTATGACGACGTGCCGTCGGAGGATGTGGAGGACACAGGGGATCAGCAAGAGAAGCCAGAACAGGCGCCTCCAGCAGAAGAGGAGAAGGGCGGAGATCAGGCTGAAGAACAGGGCAAAGATAGTAGCTCAGTGGACCTCCGAGCGGATGTTCCTACCAGTCCCGTTGTTACAACCCAGCAGCACCTAGTCAAAGAGCACAGGTACCAAGCATTTGTGAAGATCCAGAACTTTACCCCAGTTCTAAGTAACAGGGTCAACCTCAAGGACCTGCAGGAGAGCATCGACACTCTTATCGGCAACTTGGAGAGGGAACTGAACAAAAACAGAATAAGTGTTGGCTAGCGACGACGCTAACCAGCAAACAAATGCATCGGAATTGCAAGTTAATGGCTCAGGGTTGGCCATGACAGTGTTCTGAACTTCAGAGCAAGGGTGTATCTGGAAGTTCCCTTGTTCTGTAGAACATTCATCTTTTGTGGTTTTCGTCATCTGTTACGGGCACCCTGCAGTGCTCTCTTTTTAACATTGCGAGCGCTCCACTTCATCTTCTTCTTATTAGAAGAATTCATTAACCCTAAGGGGAATTAAAGGTGCCTTCATTGTTAAAGGTTGTACAGGCTGAGACATTTTTTTTTTGAAAAGATGTACAGTTTAACGTAAACTGACGCACTTAAAAAGCAGACTTTGGGAGAGCACGTTTAGATGTCGTGGTTTTGAAATATTGTACAGGATAATGAACGTTTAGCATTAGGCTTTGGAGCTCGGCAAATGACAGATACTAGGGTACTCATAAATTAGTAAATGTCCACTAGGTGCTCATAGATGCTATTGTGTTTTAAAAGCTAAAGATGTATATTCTACGACAAAATGTTTCTTTATATTACTGTACAAAATATAGTTTTGTACTTTTTTTTAACTGTATATTTTTGATATATCACAAAATATCAGAGCAAAATACTGTTTCTAAAAAATAAGTTCACATTTCGTAGAAAAAATTATTTTGATAAAGACCTCATTTATAACAGTTATAATAGTAAGCTTGGTACCTAATGAATGAAAGTCATCCAGGGATAAAGAATTATCAGTATTTTTCATAAAGAGACATGCATACATCTGGGATGTACATTATTTAACGTTATTGCCATAATATAATTTCTATCATTGGAATGTTTATATATATATTGCTTAATAAAAAATATGCCCCTATGTCTTGCTACATCCAAAATAGAAATTTGTACAGTCTAGCATAAGTCTGAACAGTAATGAGGGTTATTTCATGTATATTAAAAATTATATTGTGAAGGGACATTTTTTTGCATAAATTGAGGCAAATCAGACAGTTTCACTTGATGTCACGTGTGTTCTGGAATAGGGTTAACTTTGAAATAGATGTGTATTACGTATATTTATGTAAAGTAATTGGCAGCTTTATTTTATTATACGTTCACAATATCTTCCCTCTCATCTTATAAATCCTGAATGTGTAAAAGCACATTTCCGATACGCCCAAAACTAAATATGTTATGCATATTTGTCGTGGGGTATGGTGCACTCACACCTGTATGGCTGGGCTTGTGCTGGTTTACTCCAGGTGTTTTTTTCCCACAGTAGAAAGACCTGCTGATAGGTGACTTGGTGTCTCTGAATTGTCTGTACTGCCCACGCCCTTTTATGGATTGCATCCTATCTAGGAAGACCAGTGCTCCGAGTCAGAACCCAGACTGGACAAAAAGTCATAAAAGTCATGGATATTTATACTAGGACTACTGGCGTTCCTGGGCTGTGTCAGGTGATCCCCTGGAAATAGTCCTGATGTATAAGTGCTGTTTGGTTCTTCTGGTGTAGAGGAGTTCACAAGGAGCACTTCCATCTGCAATGTGCCCATCTGTAGCAAGCGGGCCGCAAGACATTCAAAGCCATGGGTCATGAGGAAGCTTCTCCTAGCCGTAGCGCATGATTAAGAGACGCTAACCTGTAACTTAACTTCAGTAAGAGAAGCACCATCGCTCTGTTGTGGTTTCCAGCTCAGACTCTGCATTGCGTGGGTGGAAGGTTTCCCAGTAAATCCACATTACCAGTCATTTGAATAAATATATGAGTAAAGGTCATCATGTGTTCAACCATACATATATCATCTTACTCTTGTAAGAGTCAAAAACTCTTATTGAGTCAGCAGTGAGATTAGAAGTTGAACCTTATTCACGTCTGGATTTTTAAAAAGGCATTTCTAAGCATTTCAAATTCATTAACCTATCGACGGGTAATTTTGAGTTTTTCCCCCCCCCCAGAATTTACATGTATTTCTTAGATGGAATTTTGACAGTGCATCAGCGCAGGTTGTGTTAGACTGATGTCTAATCTGGCTTGTATCCTACCTTCAATTTATGCTTCTTCGTGATGGACTATGGATTGCTGTACCCCCATTTTGGATAAGCATACAAATGGTATTAAATGGGTAAAATTTTGGTAATTGAAGTTGAAAGTACATTCCATAAATATGTGTATGTATGTGTTTGCCTTTGCAGTATGTTACTGTTTATTGGACAATTTCAATGTATGTGTATTTAAAGCTTATTAATTACCTTGTAGTATCACTAAATGTAAGTCTTTCTTATAATATATTGCTTGTATAAAGATGTAATTTGTTTCGAAGTTATATATTGGGACTAATGAAACATTTCTAAGCGCAAAACATAATTACATATGGATGCGTACAGATGTTACTATTTTTATTATTTTTTATATGTTTATATATTTTAATCACTGTTGGTACGAAGTGGGAATTTGTGTATTATTATAATATTTCATGATCAAAAACCTTTCATCCAAAATGGATCATTTTCATCCTCTGCTGCCCAGTGTGTGTGTAGTTATGTATTATTTTAATTACCTCAGCAACTTCTCACAGATATGTTCAATTTTCATCAGCGTCTGGATTCATATTTTTAGACACGAAGGTTTAACAGCTGTCATGAACTAACGAAGCAAACATCTGAATGCATTTTCCTCTTCACAGTGTCTAAAATGTGAGCCAGTTCCACTTCTTACACAAGATCCTTAGCAACTAGTTTGCATTTATATGTTTTTAAATAGCATGCGTTTATTCATGCATGTTTTGTTTCAAAATTATTTTATGTTTTTTATGATTTGAAAAGACACCTAAATTTATGAAGTCATTTAGGACAAATTGAGACATTTCTTTGGAGAGAAAAGTAAATTAAAATGGGGGCATATATGCATTCTGCAAAGTTATTTTTTGTACATGTGTTTTTTTTATATATACATTGATTCTCTACAGCAGGGTTCTTCAAATCTGGACCTCGATTCCAAATCCAGGCCTTGTTTTCAGTTCTTCCAAGTAGTTAGTTTATTAATTACTGATTCTGATTGGTCAGAGGCTTCACACCGGGCTCACAAAGGAAGGCTGGAAAACCAGCAGGGCTTGGACCTCGAGGACCCTCATTTGAATAATAGGGCTCTACAGTATTAACATCTTTGATACTCTTCTCTTCTAGGAATTTACGATGTCACATCGCGATATGTGAAATATCCATGAGTAACATTACATTATTTATAAAACAGGATTAAATGACCAAAAATTAACTAGCCAAACGGAATTTATCTACCAAACATGTCAAATACCTTAGTGGTATTGCAGCACGTTGTGTCAACAGACACAAAGCACGCGCACATCACCATGACGACGCTAGAATGATATATTGTGCGGCCCTGTATGTAACAACTGAAATCATCAGTTCTTTTGCCACGATAAACTGAAGGAGAATGGAATAATGGAATTGTCACAATCAGACTGACCTCTGTCGACAAAGTCAGTGGTGGAGGGGGGAGGCTTTAAAAAAAAAACATTGCAACTTTTTTTTCTTTGATCAGCGCCCTAGACAACACAGCAAAGGCCCTAACACTCCATTGCCATAACACTGAAGCAAGACCTAAAGATCTGGTTTGATAAACCAGTGTTTCCTAACCTGGTTCTCAAGGACCTCCAGGCAGTCCATGTTTCTGCACCCTCCCAGCTCCCAGAGGACCGGATTGGGAAAAACTGTAATAGATAATCAAAACTCTACACATGAACTTGAAATAAATTATGGTTTGACTGAGGTTATTTGATGTGTTTTCAAGTAGTGGGGATCAACTCGGGCAATGTTGTTTTTGAGGAAGCTAGATTCATAAAATAAATGCCTTTCATTTGATATCTGGCAATCTGTTGCATTTCACTGAACCTAGGGGAACTTTTGTTCTTATCTGCGTGCAGTTTAGTACCATAAAATATCCTTCAGAGCTAGCTATTTGTCAGAAAGATGATTCTTTTAAGCAACGGTTAGCAGCGTAAGGCTAAAGGGATGCAGATTTGTGGATTACTACTGATAAACCAAAACTATGGCCAAAACACTACCTGTCATTTGCAGAAGAAAATATTGTTTATGTACTTCAATATATTCAGAAATTTTCATAAAAAAATACGCCTAAGCTTTGAAACATCCGTCATCTTTTAATGATTATGACCTAAATTTAGGTTGCTGCAGTTTATGAATTTATGACTGTTAATGGAAAAAAAGGCTATGTTTAATATCTGGGAACGGAAAGTCTTTCTCAGAAGACATTCCAGTACCTCTGATATCCTTCAGTAGCAGGTTTGCTAATAATGCATGAAAAAACCCCAAAGGCTTTTGATGTTTCCCCCAGTCTTCGCGGTGCTGGGTCCTGGGCTGTACTTGGCAGCTCTTCTGAAACCCCGCGAAGCTGATCTGTTACTAAACGCTGACAGACATTCCCGTTGACAGAATATGAAAATAGAACCGTGCTTCCTGATATAATATCACATGGTGCCACCCATGGCAATGTCTGAGTGGCAACTTACCGAATAAACAGTATTTCACTGTATCTTAGGAATGTAGTTCTTTACAAGGATAAAACCTCTGCTTGTTTTACATTATAGAGCATGATAGCTTTTACTGCAGTCTCCAGTTATGTACATTTTAGAAACACTGAATTAACATGAATGCTTAGTTTTTGATGTTGACTACTGTTCTTCATTTACTCTTACAGATACCATATATTTAGTACAAAACATATGCTAAATTTAATGACAGATATATGGAGTATTTACATATATAAATATATGTACACACACACACACACTTCATTACTTTCAAGTTAATTTGTTCTTTTTGCTTGTAAGTTATTAGTTATGAAATCAATTAATTTTAGCAACAAAATTAAAATTTTGCATATTTATACTTGTTAAGCACTTTTTACTATTATAGGTGTACAATAATAGACAACTATTATAGGTATGCTGTATCTTAAATTTAATGTGATAATAACATTGAGTTTATCATGATTTTCATTCAGTGATTGCAAGGTGTGAAACACAGAAGTGAGTTTGGCTCTTCTGCTTCCTGGAAGTGTTTCCTCATAAGCTAGATCACCTATGTGCCAAACTGGGGAATCATGTCAGCACCTTCCAAGCGACAGCCAAAAGCGGAGGTCAGGGCACTGGGAGGATTCTAAAAATAACCTGGCTGAGCCTGGGAAGGAGAGCTGGCTGCCAAACTTCATGTTCAGGGTGGAGGAGCAAACAATTTCTCAGCTTGTTAAAATGGCAAATCAATATCTGTGGAAGATTAACAAAAAAAAAAAAATCACTAATTAGTGAAAAACATCAAAAATTAGTTATACTCATCTGCTGTATAATTTTTTCTTGAACGTCTTTGTCCTGCCATACAAAAAGCCTTTTCATTAGTCACACCTAGCATATGTTAGTTCTGAAATGTACAATACATAACCAGTTGGTATCACTGAATAGTGCAGGTCTACATTTCAGAAATGTGCGGCATGCCGTCTTGAATAAACAGGGATCAAACTGCACACACTAGGCTCATATCATTTATAAAACAGATGCTCAGGGATTTTCAGTGAAGAGAGACCTAAATTCTTTTGGAAAAATCATTTGGACTTATATGAAGATATCAACAACGTTCACGTTTTGTCCCACACAAAGACAATCACTGAAGAGTCCATTTTTATGGATTTGCCAAAGTGGAAAGTGCACTAAGCACCTTGATCCAATCCCAGATTGGTTCAAGCAGAGGCTTTGGCATGTCAGATCAGAAACTGACCAGATCCATGCAGGGCAGTTATTTTCCACAGACCCTACCTCACTGTCGTGGCCGGTGCCAAATGGACGTCTGTATTTTTGTCTTAGTCACAGAAAGAGTGAAGTCACCTTTATTGTGTTTAATTTTCCTACGCTTAATTTCCGTTCCAGATAATTCTATTGCTAATATTACACGTATATCGGGGAGCGAAACTTAGCAACAGACAGCTGTGTAATGAGGGATAATTCCTCCCTTTGATAATGTCAACCACCTGCTACCAATGGCTAATGAAGCACTATTTACCATCTGTTTACATGGAATATACCCCAAAAACAGATACCCCATACTTCTAATTATTAAAAGTACTCAAAGTAATATGTACTGGATTTAAACAGACAAATTTGAAGTTGTATGCAGGTGTCTAAATAAAATAACGAAAATATAAAAATGAAATCTATGGGGAAGTCTAAAAATGCATTTCTTTTGTTACATTTAAAGTGTCAATCTGTTTAAAATTTTGCAGATGTTTTTGCCACAGTCATAACACTGCTTCTCAAAAAACACACACTAGCCTTTAAAGAACAAATATGTCAATTTATACAACATTCTGATACCATCCATCCATACTGTGACTGCTTATTAAGTGTCAGTTACAGGGAGCCTATTTCAGACAGCGCAAGGCACAAAGCTGGGGTACATGCTAGATGAGATGCCAGCTAAGTTATATATGTACATGAAAACTGTACTGCTTTTGTAAAACAATATAGCATTAAAAAATCGTGGATATTACATAGTGTAATTCATTACAGACAACTGAATGAAAAAAGTTGCATTTTATTGCATTATAGATGCTCAGTATAAGAATTAATAAAGCATTACAGCATCTTCTATTGACAGTCATAAGACATTATAGCGCAGATTATAATACTTCATGCTCCAATGAAGCTCGCATCTATAATGCACTATAGATACCTTCGTAGTTCATTATAATGGTCAGAATAAGAATTAAGGATATTTTGTACTGCATTATGAAGGTATTTGTAGTGCATTATATATAAGAACTTCACAAGGCAGTCATAATGCATAATAAACATAACTATAATGTGTGACGCCTTTTTATAAATATTTATAACCACGTTTATCATGTTTATAATGCTTTATGAGAGTGTTATGTGTTTTGAGCGTATTAAGAACATAAGAACTATACAAACGAGAGGAGGCCATTTGGAGTTGTTAAAATCTTATCTAGCTCTGATTTAAAGGAACCCAAGGATTCAGCTTGCACTACGTTATCAGGAAGACTATTCCATACTCTGACTACACGCTATGTATTCATACAGAAATAACATTCATAGAAAGCGTTATTGAAAAAACAACACAGAAACAGTGTATTAGTTCCTCTGACTTAAAATATTATTTAATTTTTATTATTTAAGTCTGTTATATCAATTAAGGGCTGGTTCCTCATCTGACAGAAGACCCATGTTCTTCAGGATCACCTTCTCCATAGCTAGATACGTCTTATAATGCGCCAGGTTCTCCTCTTCAATCTGCTCCTCCAGCTTCTCGGGCATTTTTGGTTCCTGTTCATGGGGGAAAAGACACCACTGGGGTCACAAAAATCACAGAGCCATATATTCAGTTCTGTCACAAAAAGACTTGCTCTATCAAACCTTACGCAATATTTAAAATTGGATGCCTGCTGTGTCTACCCATGGTGATTTTTAACCCAAGGAAATGTAAAGCTGAGGGACACATCTTTGTAAACAGTAATTAGTCATGATGGTTTCACATTCTTGAAGCAGTTTAGCTTTGTTAAATCATGTGATGCGGGTTTACTGCAGAATGATGACAGGAAGGAGAATGACAATTTAAATGTAACTGCTTTACAGAGACAAAAATTCAGTTACAGGGAAGTATTAAATCAAGTTAACATTTCCTAACATTGACGCATGACGTTAATGTTATTTAGTCATTAAATGAAAATGACATAGAGTATATGAGTCATTGTAAAGGAAGGTGTAAATATGGTTATGCATTAACCAAACTGATTAAGGCCTTAACCATGTTTTACCAGTTTCTTCTTTTGCTCCTCTGCTTCCTTGTCTTTCTTCTCCTTTGCTCTCATCTCCTTTCGTTTATTCAAAAACATTAAACGGTCCACTTCTTTCTCAAAATACTTGGCCATATTGGATTTCTGAGGACAACATGATAGTTATACTGTTTAAGTAGTACAATGTTAAAAAAGACTCAATAGATGCTATTTTACAATGTGACCTCAGATTTTTCCCCCTATTCATTTTGGGAGACCATGTCTCTGTCTGCTTTTACATGTCAGCAATGTACGGCATACGAATTGCAGAAAAAACATTAGCATTCTAGCTAGCTAACTAAAAGTTTTTTTGGTGCCCCAAATACCAAAAAGCGACAGTGATTTATCGTATTCCTTGTATCTATGTCAGATACCCATGACCCGTTTCACAAAAAATAAACATGATTAGAGGAAGAGGAACACAGCATTCTGTTGATAAAGCCTAAATACAAATGTGCAGGTCTGAGATGATTACAGAGTACCCTTCTTTTACCTTCGACTGTTAAAAAAAAAATACAATTTTTTTCACCCCTCTCAGGTATAATTATACTTTCTGAATCAACTCTTTTACGGGGTCAACTTTTCAGAGAATACACATTTACAGAATAAGTGTATGATTAAGTGTTTGCTGGTATGCAAGGCTACAAACCTCATTGTATGATGGAGTACGTAGAGACCAGGGAACCTCCAGAATATGGAGAGTACCAGAGTGATCAGACACAGCTAAAAGGTGCTGCTTTGCTTAAAAAAACAAAACAAAACGCAGATCATCTTCAGAGAATTTCCATACATACGGTCTGTTCCACTGGCATGTGTTTCAGGAAATGCGACTCACGTGATACGATCCAGGGCTTTATGCAAGTAATCTGCGTAGTGCTGAGATTTTGGGTTTGGGATGCTTCATGGGTCTTTTCCAGCAAGTCCCACACCTCGACGTTCCCATCCTCTTTCCCAATGAAGAACACTCCTGGTCTTGACGGAGACCAGTAACCCACTGTGCATTTCTTTGGAGAGCAGGACGAATGGATGATAGGCCCATTCTGAAACACAATCGCCCAGCTCAGGGAGCATGTAACAATGGCTCTCTCTCCTGAGCTCTGCAAACGGAGTGTCTCTAAACTGTGATCCAAGACAGCTTGAAGAGAGACAAAAAACATTAAAGCATTCCATTTAAATATTAAGACAAGTCCTCATCTGCAGAAATGAGTAATATTAACTATTGTAGTTCAAAGAAAAACACTAGGTAGTGATTCCTCTATGTCATAGTGTTCGGGATTGCTGCTATATGGAGAAGGAACACTTGAAATAATTATATCAACTAGCAAAACTTAGAATCATGAGGCACTTCATATTTTTCTCTTATAAAAGCACCTTTTATATACAGATGCTAATGGTAAACTGTTCTCTTCTGCTAATACAAATATAAGATTGTTGAGCTGAGATTGATATTGAGAACATTTTGCATGTACTGCTTATAAATTTGCATGATCGAACCGATACTGATGTTAGCAGGATATGCTGCATCATAATTATGTTAAGCCCTTTTAAACACCAAACCCTTCCTGTTTTAAATCCTTTTTTACCCATTGTCTGAGGAGGCGGACCTGTCAAGGAAAAAAAAGTGCCTGATTGTGAGTCTGACACATCCTGTTGCAGTAATTTACAGGCTAATTTACCATGACACCCTCCATCCAGATGGCAAAGGTCCAGCCTCCCACGGTCAGGATGATGTCTTTGAAAAAGGGGCACCTCGTCACACTGTTGACGAACCCATCGTGTATGAGAAAACAATGAGAGGGCTTGGTACCTGAGAACAGAGTCGTAATGCAGAGGGGAAAAGTATAAGGATTCAATCAATTTCGTACCCTGCCTGAAAAGCTGCTGAGATATTTTGTCAATAAATATTTTGCATGCAAGCAAGAAGTTTTACAATTTTCCGCACAGTAGTCAAATTCTTTACTATAATTAATGGTGCCCAAAATCTCACATATAATTAAAAACATTCATTTCCCTAAATAGCTGATTGTTATTATGATTAAACATTTGAAGTAAATTAGTCCTTTATTTAAGCTTTGTTTACAGAGATCGTTGCAATTGCGGTTAACCTCAATCCTGAGTAATGTGAGAAAATCTGATGTTAGGTTCGCGAAAGAGAATAACTATTGTTATGGTGTTCGTATAAAAACAAGAAACTATTATCTGATATTTCTGTGGCAACAGCTTAAAGGCGAATTTGTGAATTTGGCAACTTTGTGTGGGCTCCTTTGTTTATTGTGGAAATAAATGATGTAAATAAAACTTTTTATTCTTTACTTATACTTCATTAAGTTAAAAAATGACCACTTCACAGCAATAGTGGGAACTCAAACATTATTACAACTAAAACAGGAGGGAAAGAAAACATTCTTGTAGAAATTTTAAGCATTACTTACTAAGCAGTCTCCCAGAGTCATTATCCTTTTCCATTTTCCAATCTGTGTATACAACTTCACCGTCCTAAATTTCAGCACAAAAACGTTTCTTTATAGTTCGTTATTAAAAGAATTCCATAAGGGTCTGGGTTGGACTGGAACTCTAGATGAAACTTAATTTAAAATCAAAGGGCAAAGACCAAGTCTACCTCAGTTCCAATGTAGAACTTGGTGCTGATGTCCTCTAGTGGTTTAAGTTGTTTGGCTGAAGAAGCTCTGAGGAGAGCATATTCAGTTCCTCCCTCAGACTTCTCCATGTTCTGTTCAGAGGTTTCTTATCAAGGGTAATTCAAAAGACAAAACACACAACACAGAACAAACAAAAACACCAAACAAACAAACAAAACACCGATTAACTGAATGGTGAAATTACTCTGCAAAACATTCATTAGAGGTTAAATTTGACATTTACTCAATTTACCAAATTTAACCATAAAATTATGTGGCATCATTATTTCAGGTGTGTGTCTGTGTGTGTGAAAGGGGGGAGGGTCCCATAATAACGTTTGCCTAAGCTATACATTTTTACGGCCCACATACAATGCCCAGTATTCCAGATGGCCAGTCCAGCCCTGTCTAATGACATGGACTACATAGACTTAAAAGTCAAATGTTTAGTGTAACCTTTGTGATCAATTCACCACGATCTCTCCGATCCTCAAGCACTGCTCGACTGGTCCCACCACCCCTCAAGGCACAAGGAAGACATGTCTCT
>JAODKE010003935.1:0-13942 GCA_026779605.1 Mormyrus hasselquistii
TTGCGCCTCTAGTGGTCAGGCATAGAACTACCACTCCATTTCGAAATTGCGCCTCTAGTGGTCAGGCATAGAACTACTACTCCATTTCGAAATTGCGCCTCTAGTGGTCAGGCATACAACTACCACTCCATTTCGAAATTGCGCCTCTAGTGGTCAGGCATAGAACTACCACTCCATTTCGAAATTGCGCCTCTAGTGGTCAGGCATAGAACTACTACTCCATTTCGAAATTGCGCCTCTAGTGGTCAGGCATACAACTACTACTCCATTTCGAAATTGCGCCTCTAGTGGTCAGATCAAGAAGTACCACTCCATTTCGAAATTGCGCCTCTAGTGGTCAGACAAAGTACCACTCCATTCTGGAAGTGCACCGTTACTGGTCAGCCATAGTAGTATAACAACATTTGAGTTGAGTCTCTAGTGGTCAACACCAGTAATACCAATACACATAATTGGACCCTTGCCAATTATGCAGGAATTTACTTCAAAGACCAAATCAATTTGGTCACAACACATTAGCATTTAATTATGTTATTCCTACATAACTAATTGATGTTTACAATTGAATAAGCAACACTATTAATTTGGTTTCATTTCTGTTTTTTCTTTTTGATTTATTTTAGATTTTTATTTCATTTTATGTTTTTATTCACTCCCTTTTCCACAAGAATGAGACTTGCATAGAGGATCAATCACTATTAATAACAGCAAACATACGCAATCACATCAGGGACTCGTTGAGGTTTTGGACGTGATCGGTTGAGTTCGTTCTGGTACTAGGTGCTTACCATTTGCTCTCTGTAGGTTGCGCTTGCCTGTGGCTCTGCTGTCACTGCTTGCGATCGTACAGTTTGTCAGAACCGAAGGGGAGTTCTCAGCAATTGGACACCCAGAAGCGAACCAGCCCAGCTCCACCCGCTGACTCATTAACAGACATTTTCATCAAAGTAGTTGTGCTGCAATGGTTCCATTAGCGTTGTCGTGCCCAAAATACTGGGTGCTGCTGGTCCCGCCTGAGAATAGTGGCAGCTGGGTGACTGTACTGCGTCGGGCTGGGCAGTTATAACATGAATTGGTAAGTCAGCAAGCGCAACATGACATTTAGTCCCATTTGTCGCTATGGTCATTACGACATGTATAGCATCCATGCCTTGGAGCCGAATGCCTTTCCTGATCGTTGAGCAGAAATACCCTGGGATCCAGCCTGCACAGGAATGAATCATGATGCTGGCATGGGTCTCGTGTTGAGACAGTGATCTCCTGCTCGGTACCCTCCATGGTGCGGCGTGAGATCAGAGGAGACAGCCAGGGTTTGGCATTCCCATATGTCAGTTGTCCACAATGGCAGCGGTTCTCTGACTTGAGCCCAAATCTTTAGATGTTGGAAGTCTAACAATGGCTCAAGCAGTTCAGCAAAACTTTCCCAATGAGGATAGGAATGAACTCAATGCCCGACGAAGGCGATTGTAGTAGGCTTGGGGAACTTGTCTGCTCTGCTTGACAGCCATAGCGACAGCAATACCTTGTTCCGACTCAGGAGCAGCAAACTCTCGAATCAGGGCTTCGTGTAGCAGCTTAGAGTCGGACTTGATTCCACTGGGCTGCGGACCTCCAGGCTAGATGTGATCCTGATGAGGTAGATTCTGTCCTCATTGGCCTCATCTGGGATTTGGGGTAAAGGTGTTGATATTCCGAGCTACTTTATCAAGCTCCTTTGTGCTCCGATGCTGGTATCGCCTGTTTTATCTGGGGTGCCTTCTTTGAGAAAAACCCTCCTGGCGCTGCAGTGAAAGTACTGTGCAAACAATAGTTTGTTCAATGGAAGAAGTTGTTTGTGATATTCATAGCCAAGCATGCAAGGAGGTTATCAGAATCCTGTCTCACGAAAGGGAGAACACAGGACTTATCAGTAAGGTAGAGCACTGTTTCAGTCAACTAGACAATCCCTTTTCATCGCTAAATACAGTAACAAAGAGGCATAATTATTATGATGAAAAAAAGTGTGCCTGCTTTAGACAAAGCAAGTTTAACACCGCTTTGCGCTGAGAACCAAGTGTGTGTTATTTAGAAACTGCGAGTCTCCAGTGCTTGAGACCCGTCGTAGTAAAGCACCATTTATGACAAGATATAGTGCATTCGCTATTTAGATCCGTCGCTGGAACGCGAGCGCTGTCTCGCTTGAGTACATTTACTCAACTTTTAAGGGGTTTTAAAAGAAGTTGGCCGCAAGCGGCTTGTGCATTAAGTGTGTGTCATGTTACGTTCACACCGCGAGCGTCAAAGACGCCTGCAGTTGCTTACGCTGCCCTGAACACGACGCTAGCCAACGGTGGAGACTTTCTCTGACGTCAGAGTGGACGGGGACAAGGCCACTCAGAATGCCAGGCTTAATTTTCCCTAAAATTGCTTAATATAATGCTCGAACAATACATGTGCTATCGCTTAATATTTTAATGCCATTAATATTTTAATGCAATATCATTTTCTTTACTTAACATAAATAGTACTTAAAATGTATCACTAGAAAATAGAACTACCTACCGTTGTAGGAAAATGTGTTTATATCAAGAAATCCTGAGAAACCCACTCAATATGAAGTTTTCTTTATAACTTGAAATCCTGACTTCTTTACATGAAACCTGCGGTTCCATACAATAAAAGTACCTACCATTATAGGCTAAAGTGTTTACATCAAGAAATCCTGATAAACGCACTCAACATGAAGTTTTCTTTATAAATGAACTCCTGACTTCTTTTCATGAAACCTGCGTCTCACATACATTAGACCTACGTACCATTGTAGGAAAATATGTTCACATCAAGAAGTCTTGAGAAACACTCAATATTAAGTTTTCTTTATAACTTGAAATCCTGACTTTTCAAAAAAGGTGCGTTCCCTATATAACAGAACTACCTACCATTATAGAAAATGTGTTTATATCAAGTAATCTTGAGAAACGCGTTCAACATGAAGTTTTCTATATAACTTGAAATCCTGTCTCCTTTTCATGAAACATGTGTTGCCCATATAATAGAATGACCTTCCATTGTAATAAAATGTGTTTATATCAAGAAATCTTGAGAACCGCACTCAAGATTTCTTTATAACTTGAATGTGTTTACATCAGGAAAAGAGAAAAGCACTCAAAATAAAGTTTTCTTTATAACTTGAAATCCTGCCTTCTTTTTATGAAACCTGCGTCTCCCATATAATAGAACTACCAACCATTGAAGGAAAAGTTGTTTATATCAAGGAATTTTGAGAAACGCATTCAAAATGATGTTTTCTTTATAACGTGGAATCCTGACTTCTTTTCATAAAAGGTGCCTTTTCTACTGTATAGAATAGAAGTACCTACCATTGTAGAAAATGTTTTACATCAAAAAGTCTTGAGAAACACACTCAATATGAAGTTTTTTTATAACTGAATTCCTGACTTCTTTTCATGAAACCTGCGTCTCAAATACAATACAACTACATTCATTGAAGGAAAATGTGTTCACATCAAGACGTCTTGAGAACCACAGTCAATATGAAATTTTCTTCATAACTTGAAATCCTGACTTGTTTTCATGAAACCTGCGTTACTAGGACTACCATTGAAGGAAAATGTGATTACATCAAGAAAAGTTGAGAAACGCACTCAAAATTAAGTTTTCTTTATCAGTTTAAATCATGCCTTTTAATGAAACCTGCGTTTCCCATACAGTAGAAGTACCTACCATTATAGGAAAATGTGTTTACATCATGAAATCTTGAGAAACGCATTCAAAATGTTTTCGATATAACTTGAAACCCTGACTTTTTTTCATGAAACCTGCGTCTCACATACAATACAACTATCTATCATTGTCGGTGAATGAAATTTCAAAATGATATTTTCTATATAACTGGAACTCCTGACTTCTTATCATAACACGTGCGTCTCATAAGTTAAAATTATCTCCCATTGTAGGAAAATGTGTTAACATCGAGAAGAAACACCCTCAAAATGAAGTTTTCTTCATAAGTTGAAATCCTGCTTTCATTTCATGGAACCTGCGTTTCTTTTACAGTAAAATTACCTACCATTATAAGAAAATGTGTTTACATCTAGAAAACTTGAGAAACGCTCTAAAAATGAATTTTTCGATATAACTAAACTCCTGACTTCATTTCATGAAGAACCTGCGTGTCCAATACAATAGAACTAATTACCATTGTAGGAAAATGTTTACATCAAGAAATCTGGAAAAACGCAGTCAAAATAAAGTTTTCTTTATAAGTTGAAATCCTGCCTTCTTTTCATGAAACCTGCGTCTCCCATATAATAGAACTACCAACCATTGAAGGAAAAGTTGTTTATATCAAGCAATTTTAAGAAACGCATTCAAAATGAAGTTTTCTTTATAACGTGGAATCCTGACTTCTTTTCATAAAACCTGCGTCTCCCATATAATAGAACTACCAACCATTGAAGGAAAAGTTGTTTATATCAAGGAATTTTGAGAAACGAATTCAAAATGTTTTATTTATAACGTGGAATCCTGACTTCTTTTCATAAAAGGTGCGTTTTCTACTGTATATAATAGAAGTACCTACCACTGTAGAAAATGTTTTTACATCAAATAGTCTTGAGAAACACACTCAATATGAAGTTTTTTTTTATAACTGAACTCCTTTTCATGAAACCTGCGTCTCAAATACAATATAACTACCTAAATTGAAGTAAAATGTCACATCAAGACGTCTTGAGAACCTGGAAAGCCTGACTTCTTTTAATGAAGCATGCGGTTTCTCTATAATACCATATTCTACCATTGTAGAAGATGTATTTACATCATGAAATATGGAAAAACGCACTCAATATGAAGTTTTCTTTATCACTTGAAATCCTGACTTCTTTTCATGAAGCCTGCATCTCGCATAAAATAGAACTACCAAACATTATAGGAAAATGTGTTATCAAGTAATGTTGAGAAACAAATTCAATATGAACATTTCTTTACAACTATAAATCCTGACATCTTTTCATGAAACCTACGTTTTCCATAAAATAGAACTATCCATCTGTTGAGACTCGGGGAGATAGGCAAACGGGGAAGGAAATAGCGAGCCAAAATACGGGGGTAAACAGGGGTTTAATACGGGATGACAGGTTGACTGGGAAGCAAACGGTGACGAACATCAATGACTCAGGAAGACGGAGACTCATTTACGCCAACAGTACCAGGGATTAACGGGACACAGTTGATCACAATCGTGCAGGAACACAAAATCATGAGGTGAGCGTGGTACACGGAAGGATCGAACGGAGCGGATCGTGACCCTACCATTGTATAAAATGTGCTTACATCAAGAAATATTTAGAAACGTACTCAAAAAGTAGTTTTATTTACAACTTGAAATCCTGATTTCTTTTCAGAAAACGTGCGTTTCCTATCCTCCTGACTACCAGCAATTTAAATTGGTCCTCTCTAGAGGACATTTGTAAACGTGAATATCTCCCATATCCTGAATGCTACTTAATTACCTGTTGTGCTTTAAAGAAGACATTCAGAACTTATAAACGATACCAGATTTATAGGGGTGCGAATTTGGGAACTTCTTCATCCTTTAAGAAAATTTTATGTAAAGAAAATAGTAAGTGCTTAAACATTTTTATTGATAAAATTTCATCTTAAAATGTTCTTTTATTTTATATGAATCTCTAAAAAAAAACACTAATTTATTTTCTAATGGATGAATGTTTTTCCATGATAATTGAGCATTCATAGATTGGACAGTTGAATATCGTAAGCTGGAAGGGAGTCACTTTCAGAGGCAGAGAGAATTTTGATGCAAATCGTTGGTGAAAAGTCAGTATTGAGATGTCAGAAGAGGTGGGCCAAACAGAGACAGAAGAGTCGGCGAGAGAACAACCATCCACATCTGATCGGAGTCTTCTCTGAGGAAAGACTAAAATGTAGTCATGTCATTGTATTCTAAATATATATCACTATTATACCTATAGGTTTTTAATTTTTATTTATTGTTAGTATATTATATATTCTGATAATTGTAATAACCTTTTTAGAGGCTAATTTTCTTTTTCTTCATGCTTTTTTGAGATTCACCCCAACTGGATGATCAGCTAATCATTCATAGCAGTGATGCCCCTACACGCAGTAACTGGACCCCAATGCAATATTTTGAAAAGTACATTGATTACTCTTTACGTAGATTGCCATCACACATATCCAGTACAGTGAGTCCTCACGTGATGTCATCAGTTTGGCCTCAAACGCCAGATTTCAAATAGTTGCAGAATCCATGACCAGTAATCGTTCTACACGCTAAGACAATCTCAGATCATCAATGTTTCAGATGAGGAAAGGTCAGGCCCCATCTGAAAAGAGTGAGGAAAGGATGTTTGAATCTTCCAAGAGGACAAAAACTATCCATTAGAGAGCAAATAATTCCATTTACTTGCCAGTGCCCAGTTCGCCACTATGTTCCGGGCAAACCATACCCAACTGGATTGAAGGTGCTCCTGAACGTGCTATTATTAAGTGGTTTGACAAATAAGCCAGTGGTCATGGTATCATCTGCTTATGGCATTGAGCCTCGTCACACGCAATAGATGGTCAAAAAAGGACAAAAGGTATGTTCAGGTGTCTAAGACCACTAGCAGTGGCTGAGTACAACAGTAACAAGGGTGGGATAGACATGGCCGACCGAATCCTAATTTTCTATAGGATGGCCACTCGCACTCGCGGTGCGTGTAATTTTGCGCTGGTTTCAGTCTCAGTAGAGTATTGCTTGTCGAAAGGTCTAAAATAAGTACGCTGTTCTAAGCACATGATGTTATGGTAAGGGGCAGGCGAGCGGGCAAGGAGGCGAGCAGAGCCGGACGCACCGGGAATCGGCGTTTATTGAGCAGAGACAGGCAGACAGACATGAACAACCATAACAACAACAATCTGTCATACTGGGGAAAGACGCGGACTAAATACACAGACTAGTCAAGGATTAACAGGACACAGGTGATCACAATCAGGATATCACACGAGGAAATGAGGTGGGCGTGGCACACGGGAGGATCGGACAGAGCGGATAATGAAACATTTTAGCAAATTCAACATTTTGCTCCTCAGTACAGTATGCATTGAAGTGGTCAACAAAGTACAGTGTATCTACACTAGATGTTATCATGTAAGCATTCTCTTCATGTATTATGAAATTGCAGATCTTTTTGAACACAGGGAGTTCATTCAATGTCCAGAGGTTATGAACAAACTAACTTGATACTCAGTACCATAATTTCTGACCCAGTTGGTAGCTGAAACATCTGTAAATGCTCCTAAATTTAGTGTCTGTCAAAGTTTTTCCCCCACCTTCCAAGTTACAAATTGCTTTAATTTTTGTAGGACCAAACTCAAATCTTTTAAAATGATAATTCTCATAATAAAATGCCAATTGGCGCTGATACTGTTTTACAAAACTTACTGAGATTTTTGAAGTTTTTTTACAGACCTTTTAAAAAAAATTGTATTTAGCCTCAAAACGCATGCACCGGGGCCAATTTTTTTAATACATCTTGGATATCATGATGTGGTTCTTGGGAATTAACTTTCTATCAGGAAACAATGATTTAAACAAATTATGATGATCGCAGATCAAATGTTTTAAATAACATATCATTCCTTCTATACAATGGGGGAGAATACAATATTAACAATTTGTATGACACGGAGCAGAAAGTTCCAGTAGTTCCAGTAGTTATTGTATTACCAAACAACAGGGGAGTGCTGCGAAGAAGACAACAACACTGAACAGCATTTAAACCAAGATGTTTCCTGCTGTCTTCAAGTTTCAATGCTGCTGGTTTGGTTTCACGTTCTGTGTAACCATAATTGAAGCTTTGTATCCTACTAATCAATGAGTTTACAGAGATATGCCCATTTTTAACAAGATACTGAAATATCAGCTTAAGTTCATACAATACGACACCCTCTAGCAAATCGTGCATAATTGTGAATGCTATGAAAATTCTGTAATGAATATAACACACAAGACTTCTTAACAACATAAACTGAATGAAGGGAAGGATTTTCGTTAAGTGCCTCATAAAGTTCTAAATAAAGTTCTTTTGAACGCAAAATTAGACCACGGTCATCCTCAGTAAATACAGACTGAATATCTTCCTAACTGGTTAGACATAATCTACAGCAATGTGTTGTGATGAAGCATTCCACAAAACCTAAGCCATTTAATGCAAGAAAGTCTCCTGTTTTTTGAAATACGTGCCAAACAATGGTTCTTCCAAAAAAAGGAAGCTGTATTCCTTGTGTTTTAGTATCTCTTCAAAGCCATATGTTTTTATATCTTTAGTGTAGAAAAGAGTTGCAAGATGCACATTCATTAGCATGGAGATATGCGTCGATGGAAGGTTTTTTTAAAATGAAGTAGACACAGCTAAGTTTGCATGAGCCCTTCTTTGAACCAAATGGATTAGCGGTTTCAAAATCGTCGTAATATAGCAGAATTTGCAGAGCATGCTTTTGCTTTGAGAATAAAGAATGATTTTGAAAATATGATGCATCATGAATGTCCCTGTAAATGCACTTTTCACTATATTTATTGTGCAAAAAGCTCTCTTATTTCACTGTTTTTGAATATGGATTTAAGTGTACCCAGAATAGGCACATATATATACTTATCTGTTACAGGAATTTCGCTGTAGATACTTGTAATCTTATTTCTATACATAGCCAATCTCAGGCCAAGAACATATTCTAAACGTTCAACTAGTTCCCATTTTTCATCATAATAATTATGCCTCTTTGTTACTGTGTTTAGAGCTGAAAAGGGATTGTCTAGTTGACTGAAAAAGTGCTCTACCTTATTGATAAAGCCTGTGTTCTCCCTTTCGTGAGACAGGGTTCTGATAACCTCCTTGCATGCTTGGCTATGATTATCCCAAACAACTTCTTCCATTGAACAAACTATTGTTTGCACAGTACTTTCTGAGATCCCAGATGCTTGCAGGCTTGCAACGCTTGACCCACACATTGAGGATAGCTGAGACAAAAATGCTATGAGAATGATGACCAGAATGAGCAGAACTTGTAACAGTTGTTGTAACAGTTGGCTGAACACTCGACACATGCAGTCCTTGTATAGTGACGTGATTAGTATCCTCATATTGCTCCATATGCTTATAAACAAGGCTGAGCAGCTTTCTGAAGCCATTGTAAATACAAAACGAAGCATGACATCCAGGCTCCACAGTTGAAGTTTAATTTTGCTCCAGGATAACCATGGTAGAATTTCAAATGTTGACAAAGGAGTGAACAAATTTTTTTGGTGCATTTTACAAACGAAACATGTGAACATCTTCACACAAAAGATGTTTTTCTTTCACTGAAACAAACGTGCACGGAGTTCTTTTACACGTGGGCTCTCATTTGTACTTCCAACATCAATGTTATATACTGTGGTTTGGACAAATGTGTAGAAAGGCTTCATCATAGGAGAGACTGAAGACATAGTGTGCTTTGAAGAGCTCATCAAAAGCAGCCTCTGAGGAATAGGCTTCTGTTCGACAATGAAGCTCGCAATCCTATTCTTCGTTCACCAATGCAGAGGACGAGTGGTTGTATCACATCAACAAGGAAGGTAGTGAGACTGGCTCCTTCCTACAGGTAAGGAATGGAATATACAATAATACTACTTAGTTTCAGGAGATTTTGGAATTCTCAGAGCAGGTCAGCAAAACCTTTTTTTTTTAATTCAGTTAATGAAAACAAAATTAATACTTTACAATCTGTGTATTCATGTACTATTTTTTTAGACATACAAATGTGTGTATCATGTGAATCAGTTACCTGCAATCATGTTAAGCTTATAAATATATGCACCCTTTTGCATATATGCACATACCAAATCTGTGAGGTGGGATGGATTGTCTAGGCAAAGGAGAAGTGTTTACTAACGCAGATTTAGACAGATTTGTGAACAATATTTGAGTAATGGGTCTTTTGTGTATGTAGAAAAAAATTCAGATCTTTGAGTTCGGGTCATGCAAAATGGGAGCAAAATCGAAACTGTTACGTTTATATTTTTGTAATTTTGTAATTTTGTAAAATGCTCAATTAATTATGATTTTGATTTGAGGCGATATCACTCAACCCCTACATAAGTATACACAAACCTTCTCACAAGATGGATGGCTGCTTGAGCGGAACTGATCTTGGCTGACTTTTTTTCTGCCCTTTTGAGGTTGGTGGGAGAAGATACTGGCAGAAGCAGAATTGCTGACATATCGCTGTCCCATCCTAGAAAACAAATCATACAATTTAACTATATAAACGAAACTAAAACATAAACGTAACTTAACGGGGAGAATAAAGCATTTTAGAATACAAATAGTCATCATATAAAATGTACACTGACCATAATTATCCTCAGGCTGTGGTTCAATTGCTGAGAGCAGCTCCCTCAATGTACTGAGTTGGGAGTACAGTCTTGCAGTCAGCGATGACTTTGGACTTGAAATGTGTTGGCCACTTTGCAAGGAACCTTCCAGACACCTAATCTTCAAACATCATGTTAATATCCTTATCAATCTTTAAAACAAAGGCACAAATATAGTTTAAATTAGTCACCAAAATCTACATCAACCAAACAAGAGCTCAAATATGTTTAGCCTATACTGAAATGTTGCACTTGTTTACAGAATCATCAGTTAAATGTCTTAATGTAGATATGGCCTCTCTACACCAACGAGTTGTTCCTCAGATGATATAAATTCTATTTGTGCTTTTGGGCTGTTCTGATGAATTTGCCTGTCATGATTCCGGAAGACGGTAGCGGTATTGCGCTGAACTGTCAATTCTCCGTGCAAGGTAGCCAGTGTTACTTTCTGGGTCATAGTAGTGTTCCTGGAACATAATGATTTAAAATAAAATCTACACAAGAAGTAGCATGGGAAAAGCTGCATAGTATAAAGGAATAATTATTACAACTACATACCATACATCACGGGTGTCAAACTCCAGTACTTTGGGGGGGCTGTATAAAGCAAATACACACACACACACAAGTACACTTCACTTCAACCTTTTGTGTAATGTTCATTGCTATTGGACTATGAGCAGTAAACAAATTGTTTGATGGTTTGACAGGCACTAACTGGACTTAAACAAGATGAAAATATGCTGGATACTTACATACCCATTTTTAGAGTATGGATCTTTAAGATATGGAAAAAGTGTCACAATCCCCAATGCATAACTAGTTCGCACAGTTGAAGGTGAGATCCTCCTTTCAAAATAGTCCTTGGTTATAAAGCTTACTTAAAAAGGATTACGTTTAGATAAAATTCAAAAATTAGAGGTATGTTCAATTTCCTACCCATGTACTCTTAGCATATCTGCAACTAGAATGTTCACCATTTGCTTAAACTTTGCATCTGTAAGTGTTCTGGTGTTGTCATATTCCATGAAGATTTCTTCACCTTTTGCATTAGCCCTGAGAACTGCATCAACCATCTGCCAGAACATGGTATAATTTTCTGACATGTGAATGGCATTTAAATTCAAGAATAAAAATAAATTCCCTTCTGTAACGGGAATAATTCAACATTTACAAAATCAAACACTAAGGATATTTGAAAATTATACTGTAAAGCTCACCTTTCTGACTTCATCACGAACCATTACCTCAAACAGGCGTCTTCTTTTCCTTGTGAGGTCCAGTATAACTGTCGAATCAGATGAATTTGAGAGGATAGAGTCCCTTCCATTACTGAGGATTCAGTTTCATTTACAACCAGTTGAAAAATCCAGCTCTACGGAAATCAAAAATACAGTAAATTGAAGTAGCATATATTAATCAGTGACATAAACAGTCAACAGTGGAGATGCAGATCTTTAACAGTGTATAAAAATGGATGAGTACATAACTGTGGCAGAATGAAGAAAGCTAAAAGAAAATAATGCTTTAGTTTAAGTTATTCTACAATGCAATGAATATAGTTAGAAGGAACAGAGGCATGCTCTTTTTAAAATCATTTTATAAATTCTCAGACAATTGCTGTAGCTAATGCACCTTAATATTCTTTAACACTGTCTGTGATTGTCTTTAACATGCTTACCTTATTGCTGGCTGTTCAGTTAAGACCGTGAAAGTCACAACTCCTGACTTTACAAGCTCATCAAAGATATCACCATCCACCTCTGTTCCTGACTCGTCAGAGTGATCTGATTGATATTGTCTGGTCCAAGAATAAACTTTCCAGTTACTGGAAAATCAAAAGTACTATATAATAAGCTGCTATATGAATTAGTGAACTATAAATTAGGCTTTAAAGTTGTGTATATGCAGAACCAACCTTCTTGAAGAAATGCACTGCAGCGCCAGGAGGATCTCTTTCAAAGAAGGCACCCCAGATAAAACAGGCGATACCAGCACCGGGTTACCGGCTTCCAACATCTGAAGATTTGGGCTCAAGTCAGAGAACCGCTGCCATTGTGGAAATCTGACACACGGGAATGGCTGTCTCCGCTGACCTCACGCCGCACCATGGAGGGTACCGAGCAGGAGATCACTGTCTCAACACGAGACCCATGCCAGCAGCATGACTCATTCCTGTGCAGGCTGGATCCCAGGTTACTTCTGCTCAACGATCAGGAAAGGCATTCGGCTCCAAGGCATGGATGCCATACATGTCGTAGTGACCATAGGGGTAGCAGCGACAAATGGGACTAAATGTCATGTTGCTCTTGCTGACTTACCAATTCATGTTATAACTGCCCAGCCCGACGCAGTACAGTCACCCAGCTGCCACTATTCTCAGGAGGGACCAGCAGCACCCAGTATTTTGGACACGACAACGCTAATGGAACCATTGCAGCGCAACTACTTTGATGAAAATGTGTTAATGAGTCAGCGGATGGAGCTGGGCTGGAACTTTTGGGTGTCCAATTGCTGAGAACTCCACTTCGGTTCTGACAAACTGTACGATCGCAAGCAGTGACAGCAGAGCCACAGGCAAGCTCAACCTACAGAGAGCAAATGGTAAGCACCTAGTACCAGAACGAGCTCAACCGATCACGTCCAAAACCTCAACGAGTCCCTGATGTGATTGCGTATGTTTGCTGTTATTAATAGTGACTGATCTTCTATGCAAGTCTCATACTTGTGGAAAAGGGAGTGAATAAAAGCATAAAATGAAATAAAAATCTAAAATAAATCAAAAAGATAAAACAGAAATCAAACCAAATTAATAGTGTTGGGATGGTTAATTGTAAACATCAATTAGTTATGTAGGAATAACATAATTAGATGCTAATGTGTTGTGACCAAATTGATTTGGTCTTTGAATTAAATTCCTGCATAATTGGCAAGGGTCCAATTATGTGTATTGGTATTACTGGTGTTGACCACTATAGACTCAACTCAAATGTTGTTATAGCTGACAAGTAGAGGTGCACTTCCAGAATGGAGTGGTGTTACTTTGTCTGACCACTAGAGGCGCAATTTCGAAATGGAGTAGTACTTCTTTGTCTGACCACTAGAGGCGCAATTTCGAAATGGAGTGGTAGTTCTTTGTCTGACCACTAGAGGCGCAATTTCGAAATGGAGTGGTAGTTCTTTGTCTGACCACTAGAGGCGCAATTTCGAAATGGAGTGGTACTTCTTTGTCTGACCACTAGAGGCGCAATTTCGAAATGGAGTGGTAGTTCTATGCCTGACCACTAGAGGCGCACTTTCGAAATGGAGTGGTAGTTCTATGCCTGACCACTAGAGGCGCACTTTCGAAATGGAGTGGTAGTTATATGCCTGACCAGAGGCGCACTTGGGTGTGTTCCCCTTTACGGGGGTTCCAGGCAAATGGGCGAAATGGGTGGGGTAACTAGTGACCCAGGAAAAACAAATGGCGTCAGGCAGCCCTTCAGGGCTCTGACCTTTTAGGGT
>JAODKE010003936.1:0-13921 GCA_026779605.1 Mormyrus hasselquistii
CTGTCATTATCCAACATTCATTTTATGTTTTTGTCTCTGTTGTTTGTTATTTGCAGTTTTTCTATGAGTTTTTTGGCTCTTTTTTTTTTTTTTTTTTTTTTTTTTTTAAAGCGTACAACATGAAACATTTGGTTTGGAACTGTTGAACTTTTTGTTAAAATGTCATCAATATCTGTTAGATATACTCACGATGTTACCCACTTTGTCACTTGGAATGTGATTTTACTTACTGTGTTTTGGAAGGACACTTTGTAACTATAAGCATCAGAGTCAAATTACATAACACTGCCAATAAAAATAAGGGTGGTTTTAAAAAGAGGAAATAGAAAATGCGTTTAACCCAACTGACTTGTCTATGGTCCTTTCCAAAAATGCGTATTCAATTTTAACTAGCAAAACTGGATAACTGTAATTGCATTTTTTTAAATCATTGGACTGTCATGCCATATTAAAATGGGAAGACAGGTGGGGAAAAGACAGCTTGTAGTATACAATGTATATTAGTGTTTTAAATGTTTTAGACTAAGCATAATTTAGATTCATTGTTGGCTTGACAAAGAGAAGGGAGGGATGTGGCAGGGGTGGGTATTTTTTATTTTTAATTTTTGTTAATCAAATGTAACAATGTGATTGTTCACTCTTTCCACATCCCAGTCCTCGATGTAGTCTCTGAAGTACACATGACCTAAAACCATGTTCATATTTGCTATTCTAGGTTTTCTTTAAATAAAACCTCAATCTATTTCAATGCTTTTAAATAACTATGTTTGATATTTCAAGAAAAAAAAGAAGATTTAAAGTGCTTAATGATACGCTGCACTTATTTTTTTCCATACAAATGTAAGTGGAAGCTTAGCGATGCTTTACTTCGTTGCATCAGAACTGATGAAATGTGCAGTGCCAGGTGTTTTGCAGGGGTTTCCTCCTTGCTCACATACTGTAGCTTACTGGGGGCACCACGCCAGACTCATTTACAATGAGCTCCAGTGCCTGGAGAGATGCAGTATCCCAGTGTGTCTCCAGGGTTTCTCTATTGTTACCAGTGTCATCTTTTATATATGACTAAAGCTATATATTTTTATTGAATTTCTTTTGTCAAAAGCATTCCTTCATACATGTTTTTTTCCAATAAATGGCAATTACTAGTAATAGTTGTATATTCATAGCAGTTTTGCTCTCTTGTTTCAGTGGAATTCTAGAAATGACAGCAGATTTCAAATGCAACTGCATTAGGTCTCCACTAGGTGGGAGTAGGATACCAAAGTTTGGTGAATTGTGACATGTGCTGTACTTGTAATATGCATTTTCTTCGGTAGAAATTTGAAAGTGCCTCTAGTCATTTTCCAATTGTATGTAAGTTGCCTATATTAATGCATTCATAATTATCTATAAACTACATCAAAGCAAAAACTATATGAGCACCATTTATGTAATGGTGTTGCTTCACTCATGCAAATAACAAATGCGGTAGAGCCGGAATGTCAAACTCCAGTCCCGGGGGGCCGGAGCCCTGCACATTTTAGGGTTTCCCCTCATTTAACACACCAGATTCAACTCCTTGCACCTCCTTGTGCTAATTACCACATGGCTCTTGGTCTGAGTCATTCATAGTACAACAGGGAAAGAAGTAAGCTACACAGGATCTGGCCCTCCAGGACTGGAGTTCGACGCCCCTTAAGTAGAGTGCATAGTGCCGGCTCCTAAGAAGTCATCTCCTTTGGCAGCAGGGTGTACCTTCTGACAAAATAATTTTCACAGTACATTGTGGTATGAGTAAAATGCTTTTTTTTGTCCGAATGCTTTCTCCCACATGGAACTGCTGTCCGGTAAGGAAGCATTCACTAAACGATATAATTTCAGATGGGGTCTGGCACATTAATATGTTCTTTCACTGACGTAGATATGTTCCTGTTCATAATGTCCTTCTTTGCCAGGGATTTCTTATTTGCTTACTTCCAGGACATTTTGGTTTCTTTCTCAAATATATTGTGCTTTTGCCAGAACTGAAAGTGGTTTGAGGAATGACTATAGAAGTGTTGTAGAATAACTATAAAGTGTTGTAGATAATGGGGGCTGCTGTTTAGCAGATTTGAGGCATTTGTCGCACTGTGATTACACGTACTTTGTATGACTAGAAGTGTCACTGTAGGTAACTAATACTGTTTCTCCTCAGCCTATCCTTGGGTTTCTTGGTTAGTAAGATCTATATTTGTTTGTTAGCTGCAATCAGCATATAAAAATATTAGCTTTCCCTACAAAAATATATAAACCTGGTGGAGATAAACCTAAATAACACAGAACATTTTTTTTAATCAGGAAATCAAATGGACCTGTCGACTAAACACAAACGAAAATGACCGAATGCATCGCCGTAGCTATTTGTTTCTTCACAGCCTCACGCGGCCTTCGCATGGGGAAAGCTGTAGGCGGAGCAGTTGACCTACTTTTGACCAATAACATCACAGAGAAGGCAGAGAACGACCTACTTAGAACCAATCACTACGAGGCTTGCATTTCAGTGGGCAGCACCCACGCGTGCTAGGTCCATGTGCGCTGCAGCAGCTGGTCTAAAGGTAACAGCGGTTGCTAATTGTGTCGGGAAAACTGCCGGATCTCACGTTTTAGGCAGATTAAATGTGAATGTATACCGAATATACATGATGTATTACGATTTTACGTCTGCTACTATACGAATTATATATGCATACATTTTGTAATAAAGTGCAACACTTTTTTTTTTTAATTACGTCTTTACGATTTGACAATCAGCAGTAATGTAGATGATGATCACTACTAATTTGTATGGAGATTTTATATATATATATATATATAATTTTATATATAAAATTAGCATTTATTAAGTACTGTATGGGGCACACTAGCTTCACTACCATATTTATGCTTGCCAGCATGTTTCAACCACGTGTTTAGGTACCGAAGGCAGCATCAGAAGCAAAGCAGTAAGTAGTGGGTTAATTAAATGGGCAAGTCCGAAAGGAAATTAGCGTTTTATTCGTTATACCATTGGCTGGATATCACGGAGTGGCGTGTACTTGTGGCTTGTGGGGCGGGACGTGTAGGGGTGTGCTTTTCATGAATAATGATTGCCGCCGCCCCCCAGCGCCGTTCCCCCGTGAGAGATGATGTCACGAGTGTGGCTCGTGTTCGTTCCAGCTGACTCCAGCCGCTGCTCTAGCAGCCTGCATGCAGAAAGGCGTTGGAGAAAGAGTGTGTATGGAAGGAAGGGAGGGTGGGAGGGAGAGCGAGAGAGAGAGAACGAAAAAATAACGAGTGAAAGAGTGAGGGAGAACAAGAAAGCCATAAATCGCTCGCATTGCCATTTATTTTTACATTTTATATTTGAACGGAAACTCAGAGCTATAAAAGGACAGATTCGACTCTATAGTTTTGTTGTCGATTAACAGGATTTTGCATAGATTAAAGTTATCATTATCAGGTTAGTTTTGGTGCATTTACACAACGCTGTTCAGGCTCTGTCAGTCTCACGGTTTGTTTATTCTTTTTAACACTCCATGGACGCCTGTCATGATCAAACAATTTTATTTTTGGAAGACTGTTTTTATCGCGAAGAAAATAAGCTACATTTAAATAGAAACAACAAATAAATCAGTTATTTTGGGGGAGGCGAACTGGAACAATACAGAAGAAAATCAAGCAGGAGCAATTCTAAACAACTTTGTTTACACCCGAAAGTGTGCGTGTGAGTTTGCATATCAGGAAGACGTGAGAAAATACAAAATAATAATATTTATATCTAGATTTTTCCAACCTGAAATCGATTTTCATTTGCGATTGGAGCGCTTTAACATTTCTGCGCCGTTTAGATTTTGATTGACCAAATAAAAGCAATACATTTATATGCATCTAGCGTTGCTTGACGCTGCATCCGAACCCAGAGAAGATCATTTTATTGTAGGCATTTGGTGTATTAATTACACCACGGGTAATACGTAATATTATTCCATATTTGATAAACTGCCTGTCACATATGTGCACTGGGGGCTTGAGCCATAGCGTACCAGCAATATATTTTACAGTTTATTCGCATATTATATATACATTAATTATATTAATAGGTCGATAATCGAACGATCTGAAGGCAGTTGGTTTGGATAAGTGAACCTCCTCCTTCTTCAGCTCGGTTCAGCTCATCAGGAATCAGAAGCCGTCTAATGATGTCTAGGCCACTGTCTCAGATTCTTCCCCCTGACCTCCCTGCTGGAGCCAGCCCGCAATTCGGGAGTGGCAGCCAGGCGGGTGGTGCTCCGGGCGGGGGACACCTGAGCTCCATGGCCAGCCTGAAGTCCCTTCTGCAGCTCCCAATCAAAGCAGACCAGCGCGGGAAGGATTGCTGCGAAATGAAAGGTGGGTTCGTGCGAAATCGATGTACATTTCTGTCGATGCGATTTCTTGTTCCTTTTTTCCTGTATACCATCAAATAACAAGTTATTTAGTTATGATCTCCCTTTGCATTCGATTTTTTTCTCGAGCGGAGAACCGAAAGCGAGACACCGCTTCTTTAGTCGCCATTACCATTCTGGTATGCCACTCTTTAAAGTGCCAAATTCTAAGTTATGCTCAGCTGAAATGAGAAGATTCACAAGCAAGCCGTGCTTTCCACATCTCACGAAATAGAGGGAAATAATATAAAGCTATTTTACCAGATTTAAGATTATGGAATGTGGAGGAAAAAGTCAGCAATGAATATAATTTCAAGATTACCATTATAGCGCCCCCTGGTGTTGCATGCTTAATGCTGAGTGCCTTTCCCATGGTCGTCATTAAGTGCGTTGACCACAACTGAGTTTGATCACAAAAGGTCAACTTACATCATCCTTATTTTATTGCATTAATTAAAACTGAAGAATATGGATTTCCCTCCTTCCCTGAACTTGTGTTGAAGTTGGTGAATTTCTGTTTTGTTGCAGTGCAATTGTAGATGGTATTACTAATATTAGGTGCTCTCCTGTCAAAACACATTTCCATTGGACAGTCAGCAGAACACACCAGATACTTGTGTAGAAAATGCCACATTATTAGCGTTTATTGATTTTCCTACTCAAATCTGAAGGAGATTAGTGGTACCATCTTAGCATGTGTTTGCCCCCCCCAGACAAAGAGAAGCCCCTGGCCTCGGACGAGGACTCACTGGGTGGAGCCGGCGGTGGCAGCGGCTGCACCCTGAGACCCACTTCACAGTCAGCCTTCCTGGGTCCCCTGTTGTGGGAGCGTACCCTTCCCTGTGATGGGGGCCTCTTCCAGCTGCAGTACATGGACTTGGAGGAGTTTCTCACCGAGAATGGCATGGGCTGCATGCACAGTAGCAGCTCCAGCTCTGCCCAAATCCCCTCCCAGAGCTCCCAATCTGCTGTCCCTAGCCAGAGCTCTCAGTGCCCCCCATCCTCCCCACCACCCTGCTCCTCATCCTCCTCCATTTCTTCATCCTCCTCTTCCTCTTCTCTGCTGGGCCTGGAGGTGCCGCAGGCTACTCAGGGGCTCCTAGGCACGCCAGAAGCCCTGCGTGGTGAGTTTGCCCTGGGCAGCCATCACGGGTGTGGTGGCAGAGTGTGACACACCTCAAGGGTGGTAGTAGCAGTGACCGAGGCATGGTAAACTGGGAGGAGAACAGATGGACAGAGAAGGAGAGAAAAGAGAAGGGATTTCGAGAGAGATGGTAGAATTTAGCTGGGAATGTATTTTAAATGGGAGAGATGGGCATTGCTGTATGTTAATGAAAATCAAATCCTGGGAGGGCTTCTGTGATACAGTATTTGTGGTTCCGTGGTTACAGGTTTCTGATTGGGAGGATGGGTTCTCTGTGTTATTTTCTTGTATTCTAAGTCAGACATGCACACGTGGATGGATATTTCAAGATGTGAAGAATAACCAGTGCATAGAGCACTTAAGCGACATTGAAGCTGCTGTTGTTAATCTGCATTAAATCTGGTGGAGTGCGGCGATGGGGGTGCAGCGAGTTCATACAGTAGATTCACATGTGGTGCAGTGAGGAGCCTTGACAGCCAGAGAGTGGCAGGAGCTGGAGGAATGTGACACACCGTGCGTGTATAAATGTATAAATTAACAAGGGAGATAAGAAGAACAGGAGGTGCTTGGTAAGAGGTCTCAGATCTGTGTTGTACTGTAGCTCAAGGGAAGCGAGTGGGGAGAGTGTGTGTACTGCGCCTGTGTGCATGGTGCGCGTGCGTGCCCCTGTGTTAGGCACCGTCTCTCTCCCTTTCTTCTGCTCTCTCTCATACGCTTGGTCCATGTGCAGGCAGCTGGTCACGTGCTACTGCAGAAAGCAATGGAGCGAGAGTGTGGAGAAAGAGAGGGAGGGGGCCAGGGAGGGAAGGAGGGAGGGGTGGAAAAAAAATGGGAATAGCGAGCATAGGGGAGCAGGGGCATTACAGGGTGCTGAATCCTAAGGATGACTGGATCCTGTTGTAGGTGCACTTCACAGCCCTGGTCTAATGTGGGGGGGGGCAGGGTGGGAGAATGGCCCTTTTCTTGGAGTACAGCAGAGAAGGGAAGAGGAAGGGTTGGACACGGGACTCTGTCCTGTGGTTACAATACAAAGGAAGGGGACCTATATTGTTAAAATGGGCTGGGTTCAGGGCAAAGGTTATGTAAGTAGATACCTATAGGATGTTATGTTAATGTTATATTGCAGAGATGCTGGCTGTAGGTTTGCTCGTTTATCCCGAGAGTCTCCCCCTGGTGGTCTCACTGTCACCCTCATCCTCCCTCTGTCTTTAATTAACATGCAAGCTACAGAGCTTCTGCTGACTAGGTCTTGCATTTCGTGACCCTGGTTTAGCGGATATATGGATGCAGAGTATGTGAGGTCCTTGCAACGTGAGAATCCCTCAGTGTAAAGATAAGGCTGCGATCTGTGGGAAAAGCTTCTTATGGACAGAACAGTAATTAGTGTTTGCCAAGAGATTGCTGACAGCTTCCCTGCATATTAATATTTCAGGGAAATGTTTGAGGCCATCTCTCAGCGACAGTGTTCATTCTAGCACAATAAAAACATAAACATTTGTAAATTTACCTCTTCATGCACTTTTTACAACATTTGAAAGGGCAACTGATGAATCATAAGAAATGAGAAGTAGGATAAACAGGATTTAAGTGTTTGTTTTGGATCCAGCCAAACCGACCAAGAATCAGTATCAGGCAATGGCTCCGCTTTACGAGTTTTGGTTTGTAGCTCAGCATTGCTGCCACCTAGTGGTTGCTTTCTGTTAAAGCCTACACAACCTGGCTGTAGATATAACCTTCTTCTAGATCCTAGCACTGGGCACATGGTGCTGATTCGTTTGCATTTATTGCTCTCCTGCAGGTGGCCAAGCAGCCCCTCCTAACCCTTCAGCTTCATCGTCCTGCCCACCGCCCCCTGTGCCCCCTTCTACCAATGCTGCGGATGTAATGGTGAACTTTGATCCAGACCCTGCGGATTTGGCACTGTCAAGTGTGCCGGGCCAGGAGGCCTTCGATCCACGGAGACACCGCTTCACAGAGGAAGAGCTGAAGCCACAGCCCATGATCAAGAAAGCCCGTAAAATGCTGGTGCCGGAGGAGCAGAAGGTATGGCAAATGCAAAGGGCTCATTTCTGCTGCCCAATGTCAGTTTTCACCCAGCTGGGATGGATGTCAGTGAGCCCGTATTAGCATGATGATACAAGGCTTGAAATGTTCTGTTCTGATTATAGCTGCATTATATCAAATTTGTGCTACTTTGCATTTATTTAGCAGATGTAATGTACCAGTGAGGAAAGTAGGGGGGTCAGAGAGCAGGGTCAGCCAGCATCCCTGGAGTCATTACGTTTAAAGGCCTTGTTCAAAGGCTCAACTGTGATATGATTAATCTCATCTACGGGATTTGAACCCATGACCTTTCAGCTCTGGGCACAGAGGCCTGACCTGCTGGCTTGCACGCTGCCCTGTTTTTCCCAATTATGCTACTGATTGTCAATATGGAATATATATAACTTTCATTTATTATTTCTTCTTATCATACTGAACATAAAATAATACCTCGACTCATCTAGGAATGGAAAAAGTACTTTATATAGTTTGAGTTCTCAAAATAACAACTTTAATACAGAACACAATGTCAGCTGACTAGCTTGGTGATGCATAAATGGACAGTCTCAGCCGGAGCAGCGATCTGGGCTGCAGTCCACATTAACCCCCTCCTGCACCTACCCCCATCTGCAGGACGACAAGTACTGGAGTCGGCGGTACAAGAACAACGAAGCGGCAAAGCGGTCGCGGGACGCGCGCAGGCTGAAGGAGAACCAGATCTCGGTTCGGGCGGCCTTTCTGGAGCGGGAGAATGCAGCGCTGCGGCAGGAGGTGGCCGACATGCGCAAGGAGTTGGGCCGCTGCCGCAACATCCTTAACAAGTACGAGAGCCGGCACGGGGACCTGTGAGCCGCAGCGTCGCCAGGGGGCCAGCTACTGGGGGCCGAGCCACCCTCCTCTTTTCTATCGCAGACCTTGTGTCTGCTTTTTTTTTTCCAGTGGGGGAACGCCATGTGAACAGATGGAGGGCGGTGGTGGGAAATGTGTGAAAGGCAAAGATGGTTGGGCAGGCATTTTACAGAGAGTGTGAGAGCATTTTGACATAGGAAAACTGTATTTTTATATCTGCAAAGAGAGAAATTTGAGAGGAGCCTTTGGAAATAATTTTGTATATTTTATATATGGGGAGGGATCGGGGCAAAGAGAGAGCAACTATACGATGTTTTAAAACCGAATTTTTGTCAAATGATATATTTTAAATAACGAACAGCTGGATGACACTTTGAAAAGCGAGGGCAGGAAAAATGAACCTTTTGGGCTTAGATGGAAGAATGTAAAGTGGATGACCGGTGAGAAAAGAAGTATACTTGAGTTAATCTGAAAAACAAAAACAAAATTAAAATGGTCAATTTTAATTTTGTTGTGGGTTCAGTCAAGCACTTAATTTGTTATCCTTTTTATTATTTTCTTGGAATAAATCTATGTTTGTCTATTGATAAGGTATTGGGAGAGACAAGTATACTTTAAACACTAATCCCTACAGAAAAACTATATATGCAAAGATGTATGTTTGTACGTACTCAGAGAGTATTGTCATGTACATATTAAAATGGTTGACTATGTATTGATTTATATACACAAACACACAACACAAACACCTCACGCTTACATACACATGTCTGTACAAAGGCCACTGAGAGCACGCTCCTCACCATGACCTTGTATGGATAGGGTGCAAGTAAATGTGTTTTTTTTTTTTTTTTTAAACTTTGTTCATTACTTGTTCTCTCTCTGTTCAGTGTGTGAAGTGAGTGAAACTGGTTTAGAATTTCTCACCCAGGTTAAGTTGGCAGTGAGCAAGATGCCTGTTAACTTGGTGCCACCAAGTGCGTGTTATGTGCCAGTGTGAGTAGAATCTTCACTACTCATCTTGGCCCCTGCAAAACCGAACATTTTCTACAAAACCTGCCTGTCTTTTAAGAGCCAATTTTTTCCTACCGCACCCTATATAGTATGTTTATGACTCTTCTTAACCTAATGATTTTCCCCCTAATGCACCATAATGCTATTGTAATGTATATATATTTAAGAATTATTGAATATGAAAATATATGCTTACATGCCTCGTTGGACATGTGACCGTTGAAGACACATGCACACATATGTAAGAGATGTAGTTCACTATCAACTCACCTTGGGAGGAAGATTCTAGTAAAATCCAGTGTAGAACTGTGCTGAGTTTCAGAGCTCTTTGTTAAATTAGCTATAGGGATTAAATATGATTTTCAAAATTTATTGTTACTATCTTAATTATGATTGCTATTGTTGTTGATGATGTTGTTATTACTCTTACATTCTTACTTTTTTTTAAGCATTTCTTGCAATGGTTCTCAGAAGGAATGCATTTTTATCTTCTGTTTTAAATCCCTTGTATTTCAAGATTGTTTTTCTGGCTATGCTGTCTTTGGTTGTGTTCCCCTGTCTGCACCAACACTGAGATGGTGCTGAACCCCAGAGTGTATTGCTGTAGTCATGTCCTTGTATTTGAAACTGATTATAACAAAACAATGGACTTTCCTGCTGAGCGGATTTGAACCTCGCAGCCTGTACATTGTCAGCTGCAGTGACCAGGTGCTGTTTACACTCTATGGGACTCTTGGATCAATATTGTGATACTTGGGTCCATTTGTAGATTCCCATAAACACTTTACAGTACTATTTGTTATGTACATGTGTTAGCATGCTACAGTGTTCGTGGGCATTGAATGCTGAGGGGTTTGCTGCAGTACAAGCAGGGTTTTGCACAATGTCCTTCTTATGTTTCTCCCTATTGAAGTGGATTATAAATGCATATTTCATCTGTATCTGAAGTAGTTCGCTACAGCACTGCTCATTTTGGGTTTGTACACAATTAGCTCGCATCGCACCGTGTGGTAAACACAGAAGTCCAGACTTCTTTGGCCATTTTCCGAATAGTCCTCCATGTTACCCGTGGTCACTAGTGGCCCGAATGGAAATGCATGGAACACGTGATGCATTATTGCAAACAAGTGTCACTGACGAAATGTTATAGTGTTGAACTTATGCCACAGACAGATGACCAGAATGCACCTCTGTTAGTCATACCTCTAGGTACATGACTATACATGCTGACATCAAACACAAATACTATCCAACACTTATACAAGAGTGATTTAAATGACAGTTCGAAAACCGTACCAAAGATCCTGCTACATTATTAGTGGGTTTGGTTTGCCTAGGAAATTTGTGGTTGCTAATATAATTACTTTGACTACACCCTGATTTTTCCCACTCTTATCAGTTGCTGCAGACAATGAGTGATGCAAAGACAGGCGAGGCACATTTAGCATCTTTCCACCGGGAAGGGTTTACTCCACAGCTGCTTGTAGAACACTTAAATGCAGAAGACACTGCAGCCTTCATCAAGTATGGGAGCTGCAAATGTATCAGATTTCCCATTAGAATTGCAGAATGCTTTATAACCTTCTTGGTGTTAATGTTACGGTGCACTTTTCAATGTGTGGTGTGAAACCCCATCAGACAGTTTGAGTTGATGTTGGGGAATCGCCAATAGGATGAATATTTGCAGGGTTGTCCTTTTGTAAGGAGGACTGCTTTCTGTTCATGGCCTGCCATCTGGAGGCAGTTTTTTGGTACCCAGGCGAATGGCCGCATTAGCCAAATGCTACTTACACACGCAGTGCATGAGATTAATTTCACTTAGAAAAGCAGTGCACATGCTGTACCGAAAGTGAGTATTAAGCACCACTGTGGAGAAAATTTCTCTATCGTTGCCATGGTGACAAAACCTGTGGAGTGTAGTACTCACAGCTGTAGTCATAACAGAATGACTAAATTCAACCTCTGGCTGCTCTGCCCATGAGTGTCAGTTCATACTTACAGTCCAGTGAAAGGAAAGAGCTGCTGTATATATTTTCTCAGTTTTGTTATTTGCTTGGAATAACAAGCAAACAGCAATTTGACTAATGTGCCAGTTTCTGACCATTAGAAAAACTCATGAAGACGTGTCAATCTCAGCAGTGGTCATGAAGTAGTAGATTAGTCCTCTGTAAAAGGTAATCTTATAAAGAAAGCTGTTCCCTGATTATGAAATGCAAATAGCATAGATTAATAAGCACTTTTATCCATCTCAGAAAAAAAGCAGGTGCAGTGTTCAGTAAAGCGGCATCTGCAGAGGTAAATTCATTCATCAGGAAACGTGTTTCAGCACAAGTTCTGCTGCAGTATTGCCAACAAGGCAGAAGCATATGTAATGATTTGCAGGAAAGTTCTATTAAATTGGTGTGTGCAGAGTATGATGATCCGTATGGATCGTGAAGTGAGGTGCCCATTCTGCTTATGTAGTATGCATATACTTGGCTAGTATATTGGGGATGATAATGGTGGCTGTGAGGGTGGTACACTGAGTAATGCTGTTGCCTCACACCTCCAGGACTGGTGATGTGAGTCCTGCTTCCAGTCTGTGTGCAGTTTGCGTTTTCTCTTCTGGTCAGGCTGGGTTCTCCCTCCCACAGCCCAAAGACATGCAGTCAGGTGAACTAGTGTCTCTTCATTGAGTTGTATGTGTCCCTGTCTTGTGGCCTTTGCTGCAGGCCCCTCTGCATCGCTGGGCAGGATATTTGCAGCTGAAATATTTAAGGATAATTGGCACTATATTTTTCTGTGTATTGTGTAGAAAAGAGACATTTTTTTGAAAGGCAACAGGAGCTGATGCCAGCTTATATGAAATATTAAATCTAAAAGACCATTGTAAGTTATGAAATTGGCTGCATCAAAGAGCCTGGTGGTAAGCACTGACGTTTTAAAAAACAGCTTTCACAGCTGTGTAGTCTGTTGAATAAACCTTCAATTTGTGGAGTTGATTAGAAGTCATTTCCTGACACCTGCTCTGTCAGACAAGTCCACACACATATGAACGAGACGCACGGTCCTCCTGTGATGAGACGAAACACAGGGATGCAGTAATTATGTCTCTGACACCTGATTCCAAAGGGATGGCACTTTTCTACGCAAAAAAAAAAAAGTTTGTTTCTCCAGCAGTGATGAAACGTGCAGAAATAATAGTGGCAGCAGGTAGAACAACAGTTAAGAACATTACTCAGCTGAAATACCTGGAAACTTGTTTTTGACCTATACAGCTGTAAAAACAATTGCAATAAAGGTATCAGATGGCTAAATTTTAAATAAGATGAATCAAGAAAGCAACAAAGAAATTGAGCTGGGAGTGCATGGTGTTGCGTTCCAAAGTGCACGCTGCAGTATAATCTTTAAATGCTATCGTATCCTCAGAATACAAACCCGGAAACTCTGGAACTGCACTTTTCTGTGCAATCACTTCTCTGTAGAATAATAAGCAGTGACAGGGTGACCTACCTGAGCATGGTTCTCATGTTTAGTCTCTATGGTGGGTAGGTGACCTGCCGAACCGTAGCTGTGTTTCTCACAGCCTCTCTGCGTCACTGCCTGTATTCACGAATCAGTGTGATGTTGCAAAAATGTTTTAACAGTTTACTAGTGCTCGATGGTACATTTTTACTGTGGTGATAATGTCCGTTTACTTTTGCTGTCCACACTAATCATCCATGAATTTTCCAAAGACTAATAAGGAGTCCTGAGGACGGGGCCTGGAGTTTTCCCTGGGCAGCGGTCTAGGTTGGATGGTGTGTAAAAACACATTGTGGGAATACATGCAAACTTGATACACAGAACAGATTATTCCCTTTTTTTCCAAACTTGGAGATGCAAATTTTATACTTTTTTTCTAACAGAAATTTGGATTCTGCACATCTAGGTGGGCAGAAGTGTTTTATTCACCTAATAGGGGGTAGTGTGTCACTCTGTGGATTAGAACTCAGTACCTGTGATTGGAAGATCATTGGTGCAATTCTCAGACTCAGAGTGATTTCGTCACTGGAAATTACAGCAAGGCTCTTATCCTGCAGTTGCTCTAAAGAGTGCTTTCTCTATTGTATGCCGCTTGGAATAAAAGTAAATTCTTATTGTGAACACACTCAGCAGTATACGCTTTGTTTTATAACTTGCCTCTGAAGTATTAAATCATTTTCATTTTGTTCAATATCCAAATCTGGGATCAAGATGTGTATTTCATAATGCATTTGATGGTGAACACTAGGGGTTTAACGATACACAAGAATCACAGTTTGGTATGTACCTCAGTTTGTAAGTCAGGGTTTGGTATGTTTTCAGTGCAGCTGAAGTAAACCAAAACAAAACATAAACTGCATCATTCTTTAAACAGTGGTTCTCAACCTTTTTTTGCAGTGGGCCGCACTATGTCCAAGTTCAAGTCTCACGGGCCGCATATTATTTA
>JAODKE010003937.1:0-13897 GCA_026779605.1 Mormyrus hasselquistii
AATTGGTGGTGATTTTGCTTAAGTATGTTTTCAAAATGCTGAAAAATTATTATTTATTATATTATTATTAATATTATTATTACAGTGAAGAAAAATACTGACAATTACAATAAGTGCCTTGCATCTAATATCAACAATAATAATAATCCAATACAATCTATTTTTAGAGATTGCAGAACTTTATTGAACTGTTGCTGCAGTTACTTAATCTTCCAGTGTATCATATTTGCAAAATCACAAACTACAAATAACAGTAAAATATCAGCTTCTGGCGGTTCTAGATGACTGCTGTCAGTCAGTTGTTCTTACGCATATTGTCATGCCTCGATTGTCCTATCCTCCTGTGTGCCATGTCCCCTCATCTACATCATGTGGAATCCAATTGTTACCAGCTGTTTCAAGTCTTATTAGTCACTGTTGTGTATTTAAGTGTACGTTAGTCATTGCGTCGTTTCTGCCTGTTCCATGTTCCTACTTGTCTTGACTCCAAATTAAACCCCTTGTTTCCCTGACTCCTTGTCTCCTGCTCCTTTTTCCATGTTCCATGCCCTGGCGGTCGTGACATCTCTATATATATAGATATGGTCAGTTTAGAGCAGGGGTGGGCAATCTTATCCACAAAAGGCCGGAGTGTGTGCAGGGATAATCTTTAGGTCCACTGTTCAAACCCAGGTGTGAGGACTCTTCATCCAATCAGTCGTCTAATTAGTAATGTGATTTGCAGCGAAAACCTGCATACACACCGGCCATTTTCAGGTAAAATTGCCCACCGCTTGTTTAAAGGAAAGCCTTAGGTGGAGTGTTAGGTTTACTGCTCACATGTGTTTACTTAGTGAGGTCGGCGTGAACCCTATACGTCTGGTGCCTCTTTGGCTCGTTGGCTAAGTGGCCAGGGAATCACTGGTTGGACAGATGAGACCATTGATGCAGATGGCGAGCAGGAGAGATTAGCATGCATGCAGGAGAACAGGTAGAAGCAAACCATCTGAATGCAGCCTGCAGTCAGCCTCTGAGTAGGAGAGCAAATATCAATCTGGTTGTCATAAAGACTGCAGGGCAAAATATTGTGTATGCTGTTAAGCAATATTTGATTTTTTCTTGCATGAATGAGTTATAATTATTTAATAAATCAGCAATCTCAATACTTTAACTAAGGTACAAAATTATATACTTGATTTCAACACTTGTTTTCACTAACTGAAAGAAATCCAAAGAGGATTTTCACTTTTATGAGGAAAAGCAAAAATAGCATTTAGTGTTTATTGGCAAGCCACTTACAGACATACAATCATGCTTTACATAACAACATTTCAGTAGATGGACCACATCTACAGTGGTATTATAATGAAGCTGAAAAAACTGTATTGCCAAGTGATGTTGTTCCCGTCGTAACGTCACAGTGGACTGCTTTTACTTACATATTTGTGGTGATGTTGGTTCAAACAAACCTACTGCATCATGTAAAGTTTATCACAATACGATTACGAACAGCACATACAGTATTACAATAATAAACAACTATTTTACTGTTATATGCAGGGTTTCCAACTTTGATCAGCTGGCTGGAGATATTCTATTTGAGACAAGTGTGCACATATATGTGCATGCATTTACATGTATGTAGCAGTTTTATTACCTTGTATTTAGTCTGTAAGGTTTGTAAACTACCCCAACTCTTTTAATGTAGCTAATTTTTAAAATATATTGTAATTTTATAATGGAATAACACAGATTTCCCGTAAGATTTTAGGCATAAGTCCGAAAGCATGTCATGCAGATGCGTGACAGTTGGCAGCCCTGTTTATGCATTTGCTGTGTATTTACTACCTTTTATCAGTATTTAGGCTATACTGTATAGTGTAGGTGTGTAGTAGACTATACCATCTAAGCAGTGCTTAATCTGTAAATCGGGAGGTGCCGCAACTCTCTGGAGTATTTATATATAGTAGCCCTGAGTAGTCTGAAATATCAAAGTGGCGGCGAATAAAGAGGAGGCTTGCTTGTGGGGAAAAAGGTTGTTTTATTATAGCCTTTACTAGAACTAACTCAGGCACCCAATGTGCACCAAGCCAACTATACATGAGAAACACAAGGAAGTCTGACGCTGGAGTGTAAGGTACACACACGGTGGGTAATTTATACAATGCTAAAGAAATGCAAGGATCAGACAGGGTTCGCATAAGATACAGGGAAACATAACAATTGATACTTTATTGTGCCCGTGGGGAAATTGTTTTTATGCCTCCCTCAGCTTGGTCTTTGCAGAGTATGTTGTCTGTGAAGGTCAGCCACCTGTAGTAGCACCAAGGGAGCTGGGGGTTAAGGACCTTGCTCAAGGAGACACAGACATGCCGAGGTTGGGTTTGAACCAGCAACGTTCTGATTACAAGCACAAAGGCTTAGTCCACAGAGCCACTCACTGCCCCAATTGCAATCACCAACAGGGCTATGTACATGCCTCACAACCATGCCAGGATATGCAAATCCCATTGGTGACTTGGAGGCAGTGGAGAAACTGTGATGCTATTTGGACAAGGAAAGCTTGGAAAAAGAAGCTCATCTGCTGGAGCTGTGGGAAGAAAGGGCACTGGGCATGCTACTGCTGGGAAGCCAGCGCAAGAACAGCCAACAGACAGGTAGAGAGCACTGGAGCACACCCTTATGCCATTCCTGCTAGTCAGGCAGACTGTTGTCCCAGGTGACGATGCCATCTGAGCAAGGATGATGGGCTCTGCTGTGGACTTGGACCATTCACCAGTCGTCAAGCGGCATCAATGGTAGCTGATGGCTTGATGGCTAAGGAAGCGCACTTGTTATCAAAAGATTGCAGGTTAGAATCCCCCACCAGCAAGTCGCCACTGAGGTACCCTGAGCAAGGTACCGTCCCCAAGCACTGCTCCCTGGGCGCTGAATTAGCTGCCCCCTGCTATGTCACGAAAGTCACGTATGGGTTAAATGCAGAGTAGCATTGAATAATTCCGACTTCTATAATAGTGTGTGTGCTGGAGAAACATACTGTTCAAGCATAATTATAAATAATTACTTAATAAAACAATAGTTTCCCTGGGTATTGGTGGAGACACAAATTATGTGACCTAATTTCTCCTACAGTTTATAATTTTTTTCATATTTTTTATACTTTTATTTTGATTGATATAAATATGGCTGCAATCACTGTAGTTTACACTAAATAAACCCTTTTGCATGATATAGTTTATAGAGGAAAATGGCAAGATATTTTTTATAGTATATTTTGTTTAACTTTTGATTTGAAAGAACCACACAACATGTGCACAGAAAAATTCATTCACTTTCTAAACTATTAAAATTTTCTGAAAAAATCTGTTTTTAAAGTTTCTCATTCAAATCACATGTGGATGCAGTACTGAAGATATGCTTCCAACAACTACGTAGCATCACCAAACTATGCCTTTGGTGATGATAACTGTTCCTTACTATTCTTGAAAAAAATATTACATGCCTTTTTATAAAGTTGGTTTGACTACTGTAATGCTCTGTTATCTTGGAGCACATACTGCACATTAAACACCTTGCGGCATATTCAAAATATAGAACCTCAAATTGTCACAAGGAAAAGGAAGTTGGAACACATAACCCCTGCTCTCCACTCCCTGCACTGGCTTCCTTTTAGGTTGAAGACTGACTTCAAAGGTCTCCTACTTACATATAAGGCACTTAAAGGAATAGCACCTGCCTACCTAACAGGATTGCCTACAAGCTGCATAATCCACTCAGATCACAGAATGCAGGTTTCCTTGTCATTTCACATATAAATAAAGTGGGAACAGGCATTATACAGTAGCATTCCAGTACAGGGCCACTATATTGTGGAACAGTTTGCCAGAATATGTCCAGGATGACGAATCAGTCTTTAAATCTCGACTGAAAGACATTATTTCAGTTTAACTTACCCACAACGTACATAACACACTGGAACTATGGCTACTGGTGCTACTGTACTGTACATGACATTTTTATCTACTATACTTGTCCATTAATGCATCTATGCATTTTCTGACCACCCATGCTTTCTGCCTTCCTTCCTACATTTCCCATGGTGGGCAATGTCCTGATTTAGTACCATGTAAGGGTGACATTGTGGATGGAACTTATGAATTGTAACATCATGGGTGCAAAATTCAGTCTGCCACCCTGCACAGGCCAGCATAGAGAATCGACTCATTGATGGACTTTGGCCTGACAAACCGAATGGTCTCCATCCCATTGCATTTAGCAAGCAAGTCCACTATTTATTTTTCTATAATGTTAGATATATAAAAATTAATTGAATTTAATTGAATTTCAATTTAATATACAATCCCAATTCCAAAACAGTTGGGACAAGGCCATGTTTACCACTGTGTGGCATCACGTCTTCTTTTAACAACAGCCTGTAAACATCTGGGGACTGAAGAGATCAGTTGCTTGTGTTTTGGGAGAGGAACGTTGTCCCATTCTTGTCTGATACAGGATTCTAGTTGCTTAATTGTCCAAGGTCTTAGTGTCGTAATTTTCGTTTTATGATGCGCAAAATGTTCTCAATGGGGGAAAGATCTGGACCTCCATGAACATCCAATACAGTTTTTTGGTCTTGACCCTTATGCACAGAGATTTCTCCAGATTCTCTGAAATCTTTGATTATATTATGTACTGTACATGATGATATTTTCAACCACTTTGCAATTTTATACTGAAGAACTTTTTTTTCTGAAAGTGCTTCACTATTTGTCAACACATTTTTAGAGGGATTGGTGATCCTTTGCCCATCTTTACTTCTGAGAGACTTGGTCATGTTACTGACCTGTTGCCAATTGACATTATTATTTGCAAATTGTTCCTCCAGCTGTTGGGTTTTTGTACCACTAATTGCCCCCGTCCCAACTTTTTTGAGATGTGTACTTGTCTTGAAATTCAGAATGAGGCAATATTTTTCATGAAATAGCAAAATGTCTTACCGTAATCACAAATGTTTTACTGTAATATGTAATTGTCTCACTGTATTATGTTTTATATGTTCTCGTGAATAAAATATGAGTTTATAAGATTTGTATATCATTGCATTCTGTTGTTATTTACAATTTGCACACCATCCCAGCTTTTTTGGAATTGGGGTTTTAAGCAACAGGTGTTGATAGAAAGTAATGCATTATTATGTGTTCAAGTAATTAATAGTGCATTATTGTTGTGCAAGACATCTCTAACTCAGTGCACTCTGCCTCCTGATATACAATTGCAACTATGTTAGCATTGAATAATGTACAGCATTATTATTATAATGTGTAGTATTGTCACGCTGGGCTAAGAAGGGGAAAATAGAAATGCGGGGAAAACAGGGCTTTAATAAAGTATAAGCCAGAGGAACACAGGCAATCGTCAGCCCCGCGGAGCGAGGAAGGGAGACAGCAACCGTCCGGATAACCGGAGCGGGTGCGCGACACAGGGGAGCCTCTCCCGGAGTGGCGATCAGGCAGACAAGTCCAATAACAACAAGCTGTAATCGTGGTCGTATCCTGTGAGTGTGGGTCAATAGCCGAGAAGTCCGTACGACGGGCAAACACAGGACGGGGAAACATACGGGCAGAATGACAGGAGGAGCCGGACTCATATATATAGAGAGAGATTGATGAGAGAGTTGTGGAGAATTACATTTAACTAGGAAAATAGAAGCCCAGGGACACAAAAGACCTGGAGACATACAATCTTTTGATTAAAGGTCTAGAGGCCTAGAAACATGTCTCAAAATAGCATTGATAAGGCTGCAAAACATTAATCATTGTTTTACTTTGCAAAACTTTTCTCAAACATTAAAGTGATAAAATTATTCCCAAGATAAAAGGTGAGCAATAATCCATTAAATACTCACCAAAAAAAACCTCTCCTCTAAAGTTAATTAGCAAGATCTCAATCTCAATAAAAACATATGAAAAGCAAAACTTTTTATTACATATTATTATTGTTGTTATTTTTTGGCATTATTTATATTTTGTAATTCAAACTCAAGACATATATAGATGTTTTTCTATAGGTATTGTAGTTCCATATAGAAATAGGTTTCTTCACGTTTAACATTTTTGAACAGTAGAGGGAGCATTCAATCCATTTTAAAGAGAGATATTCAAAGACCATTGAATTGAATGAGAAGATTTAAGTAATTTAAGGAAAATGCAAATTAGTCATCATTAACAGGGTCAAAATGGGGTCCCAGAAAGTGCAGGGCATTCATATTCTGGGAAGCATGTCAGTCCATCTAAGTGAAACACTATGTGCAAGTTACACCCATACACCTATGCATAATCCTAATCCCAACTATGAAAACTTAACCCATACCCAGCCCTAACCATAACCATAATTAACAAAATACAAGACTTTGGGCATTTTTAGTTTTTTGATTGCAATCACTGATTTTTATAAGTTTCTCTTTTTGGGGACAGAAAAAATTTGAGTTTATAAGATTTGTATATCATTGCATTCTGTTGTTATTTACAATTTGCACACCATCCCAGCTTTTTTGGAATTGGGGTTTTAAGCAACAGGTGTTGATAGAAAGTAATGCATTATTATGTGTTCAAGTAATTAATAGTGCATTATTGTTGTGCAAGACATCTCTAAATCAGTGCACTCTGCCTCCTGATATACAAAGTATGCATTGGTGCAAAACAGAATTGCTGTCACCAACTATGTTAGCATTGAATAATGTACAACATTATTATTATAATGTGTATTATTGTCACGCTGGGCTAAGAAGGGGAAAATAGAAATGCGGGGAAAACAGGCCAAACAGCATTTGGCAGAAAAAAATTCCCAAAAGACACATGTACTATTTGATTAAAGAGACTCATCATGTTTCCTAATTGGAACAGAAGGTATTGATAAAATTACACTTGAAACCATCTACCTCAAACACATTTACACACCTTTAGTTTGCTATCTGAGCACTGCTCGTAAATGCAAAGATGACAAAATTTGAGAACAGAACTCACTGTCTTGACAGTCGCGTAAAATTGTTTGATTGGAATTGACTGGACTTTCTAAATTTGCAAATTATATACCTTTGCATCTTTATTTTTATTATTTACCCTGTCACACACCTATGTAATGTACACATCTGGCGAGTAAAAATTTTTGTTTGTTTTTTTATGAGCCTTACTTGGTCCTTTCTGCCCATATGCTCATAATAATTCGGCGTCCTCTCAGTACAGCATGAGTCACAGACTAAGATCCAAAATTTAGAAAATTCAAAATTCAGGAAAACTTACAAAATACCATAAAATTCTCAATCTGCTAGCCTCTAAAATGCAGAGGACAAATCACTACACTTGCAAAGCCTCTGTGTTCACACGCAACATAACAATCAAGACTCCGCGACATAAGACTGCATGGAAAGGCTTTTTTTTGTGACAGTGCTACAAAATTGTGGCGACAAAGTCAAGTAGCGTGTCAAACCTTCACTGAACTATTAAACCTGTATCAAAAATGTTAACTTGACCGGCACACACCTCAACATTAGCCATTTATCTACTGTATATGCAGTTAGCCAGCAAACACCTTAGCCGTATGTTATCATTAAGGTAGCAAATAGGTGCAATAGCTAATAAAATAATATAGTTAAGGTGAGCACAACGAAAAAGCGTAAAACAAAAATGTGTCCTGTAAAACCCTGTAAAATGTGGTAAACACCCAGTCATACTTTAAAAAAAAAAAAAAGTCATATAGCCTACCGTGAAACCGATATAACTTTGAAAAATGCCATGATATAAATTTTTGGTCATACTGCACTGCTCTACTATAGGTCTCTATAAAAAACATTTTGTTCATATTGTCCTCCCACTGGGGTATCAAAGTGCATTAATGTATCCATCCATCCATCCATCCATCCATCACTGTAACCACTCAATCCCAATCAATTGATAATAATAATGCATTATGATTTCAAATTAATGCTTTGCATTGGCTTTCACATTTGTAATCATGTTCCTTACACAATTAAACACTTACATCCACCACTTCCCCTGAAACATGAACTTAAACAATCATGGTAAATCTGTTTTATCATATAGGCATGGTCAACAAGGGGGCAGGACGAGCGGGCCAGAACAGAGCCACCCATCCCCCCCCCCCTCCCAAAGGTGCGCACTCTGGGCCCACCCAAGGGGAGCAAGAGACACAGACACGCAAAACAGACACAGGGAGACCAACTCAGAAAAAAGACGACTAACCACTGGGAATGCAGACAGGCACAGGGGCACCTAAATTGGGAACACAGAACCCAAGGAGGGAGACGATGAATGGACAACACCAGGGGGCACACCCACAGAAGGCACGAAGGGACCAGATGGGAACAAAGGCACAAAGGGACGGGAGGAAACACAGGGGGCACAAAGGGACCGGAAGGCACAGAGGAACAGAGGGCAAATACAGGGGGCACAAAGGCAGGGAGCAAGGAGGCAAAGGGAGGAGGGAAATGGGGAGCTGCAGTGGCAGCCGGCGACCGCGAGGCCGAAACCGGAGAGACCCTCAGCAAGCACAAAGAGGGAGCAGGAGGGAATGACAAAGGGGACATGGAGGAAGGCGGAGGGCAGGAGGGAGCTGCAGGTGCGGCAGGCGAAGGCATAGCCAATGCCAGCCAAGGCGTAGGTGTAGAAGGTGGCCAGCACCATTTGCAAACCATGGTGAACACATAACAATCAATTAACTACACAACAAGAGAGAGTAAGACAAAAAAACACACTCTTACATATGCAAATAAGCAGATTTACTGAATTTACTGATTTATTAAATACCGTAAGTACAAAAACAGCCCATCCTAGTAACACAGGGAAATACACAATACAGAGGTGGTTTGATCAAGGCCACCTCTGTCATCCCCTTGGCCAAACCCAGCATGGACTTGGCCAATTAGGCCCGGAACCAAATAAATAATGCTTCACTTCCTGACAGCACCCTTTTGCTGCTGGGCAGATGCTGCCAGACCAAAGACCAAAACTACACTCACTGCACAAACATCTCTTTTCCTACCTAAGCACAATAAATGTCTACAGCATAACAAAATAATCTTGTGTTTTCTTTTCATTACATGTACATTGCATTTATTAAAACATCAGTCCAATGTTTACTGAATAATGTTAGATGTGAATGCGAAAGTCCATGTACACGTGAATGTGGGTGTGCTAATGGCTGTGTCTGCACATTTATGTGTAAAACAGTCTCCATGGAGGCCTTCCCTGTGCGGTCACTCCATGACCGTCACACTAATGTCACTTTATTTTTGTTGGTTTTACTGGTCCCATTGTCAGTCCATGGCCTGGAGGCACACCACCTGCTTTGCAAGACATTTTTTAAAAAACTTATTGTACATATGCTTATTTTATCTGTTATTTTTTTATACATGTTTTTGTTCATCACATATTTATTAAGAATAAAAAATATTCCATATTGCATATTCACATTTTCTATTTATGCAGATGCCATTGTCCCAAGTGTAATTTCAGTGAGCAGAGCTTACAACGAGACGTCAAAGTCATCCAGCATCATTTGGACAGTTGGGTTAAAGGCCCTACATAAGGGCCATGGGATTTGAACCCATGGCCATCTGGACATGGGCACAGATACCTAAATAATGTATACCCTATCCCAGTAAAATTAAAATTTAAAAACACAATATCAAATTTCTGTGGTTATTATAATAGAATGAGTACATTACCCTTATGTAAACAAAACAGATTTACCATCTACAGACAGAAAATGATTCAGAAATACACCCACCCCTGTTGTAATACAATATAGGAAATGCACAATCTGCGTGAAAAAAAATGAAATAGTAGTAAAGTTTGACCCCTGTGTGTGGATGTCTATTTGTTTGCTATTTGGATTTTCTGCAGGATAGAACCATAGGATAGAACCTAGAACCATAATGGTTTCATGGTTTCACCTTTCAATCTTGGACCCAATCTATAAGTTTTTGTTAATTATAATGAACCTCTGGAAACACAGACTCCTGCATATATTTTACTTCATGAATACTAAGCTTTTTACTTACTACTACAAAAAAATATCACCTCTTACATTTAATCACTTCAGTCACTTCATGATGTCCGATTGTGTGTAAGATCTGACAGCAGTGAGCCCGCAGCTGAGGAGTAAATTGTTATTCAGCCACACAGTCAAAAGAGAAAGGAATGTAGGCACAAAATTTCTGATTTTTGATGTTAAAATGATTTTTTTTCATTATTTTTATCATTTTTGATGTCAACACCTATGCAGGGTGAAGCTAGAAGTGCTGAACCTGCTGACTCTGCCAGGGTATTCAGTCTTCTTTGACACCCCAGCTCCTTTGTAAAACCTCAAAAAAACTCAAGTCAAAGAAAGTTTTACATTGGATTATACTATAACATAAAGACCTCCATCTGATTTAAAATTCTGTTCTGACATTTATAAATGCTTAGATAAATATCTGAAGTAACATGAAACAGAAGTTCTAATTAAATAATGGTGCTACATGTTATTGGCCAGTGGGCAGTGGTGGCTTGATTGTTAGGGAAGTGCACTTGTAATTGAAAGATTGTAGGATCAAATCCCCCACCAGCCAGTCACCACTGAGGTACCCTGAGCATGGTACCGTCCCCAAGCACTGCTCCCCGGGTGCTGAGTTAGCTGCCCCCTGCTATGTCACAAAAGTCACATATGGGTTAAATGCAGAGGACACATTTCGTTGTTGTGTGGTATGTTGACAATAATCACTAAATTCTACCAGGGTCCATGTTCACAAAGCATCTTAAGGCTAAAAGTAGCTCCTAACTTGCTGATTTAGGAGAAATTCTTAAGAACTATGGGTATGTCAGTCCTAAATGTAGGACTCCAATGTTTATTTGACTAAAAGCAATTCACAAAACCCCTTTGCACTAAAAGTAGCACCTAAGTCTGGTCACTCACATACTGCGGTGCAAGACCATTTACAGCTTTATAAGTTAGGAGTAGTATTTTGTAGTCAACATGAAATCTAATTGGCAGCCAGTATAACGAAGATAAAATCGGGGTGATATGATCATATTTTTTAGTTCTGGTAAAGACTCTGGCTACTGCATTCTAGACCAGCTGGAGTTTATTTAATGACCTATTTGGACAGCCGGACGAACAAGACATTGCAGTAATCGAGCCTGGAGGTACTGAACGCATGAACCAATTTCTCTGTGTCTTGGAGAGAAAGCGTGTTTCTTAACTTGGCAATATTACGCAGGTGAAAGAAGGCATTATGGCTAATATTAGAAGCATGTACATCAAACAAAAGATCAGAATCCAGAGTAACACCAAGGTTTTTAACTGTAGTACTTGGTGCAATAGATAGTCCATCCAGATTGACTATGATGTCCGATAGTTTACTTCTGGTGGCTTTAGTGCCAGTTAGAAGCACCTCAGTCTTGTCTAGATTTAGCTGGAGGAAGTTGTTTGACATCCACTTTTTGATGTGAATTAAACATTCTTCCATTCTCTGAAGTTGTTGTCTATCTTCTGGTTTGGCTGATGTATATAGTTGTGTATCATCTGCAAAGCAGTGAAAGCTAACTCCATGCTTACAAATAACTAGGCCTAAAGGTAACACGTATAGTGAAAATAGTAGGGGAGCTAAGACTGAACCTTGTGGCACTCCGTATCTGACCTTGACATGTTCTGAGGAATCACTATTTAAATTTACATACTGATAATGGTCGGAGAGGTAGGATTTAAACCAAGAGAGTGCCACTCCCCTTATACCTACAGTAGATGAAGTTGATGAATTTGAAGCTAAAATTAAGGACATCAATTCTCGATGGTTAATTGTGGTAAATGCTTCAAATCGGGTAGTTGCAGTATTAGCATAAGCCAGTTCAGGGCCAGAGAATGTGGTTATTGGAATATTCAAAATGTTATGTTTAATTGAGCATTTTGGTCAAAAAACTGCATAAAGTTGTTACTGGAAAATAATGCAGGCACACTTTGATTAGCAATATGGTTATTAGTCAGCTTGGACACCATATTAAATAGAAATCTAGGATTATTTTTGTTTGTTTCAATCAGTTGCAACAAAAGCTACCCATAGCCTCTTTCCAAGCTATTTCGAACACCACTAATTTAGTTTGACGCCACTTACGTTCTACTTTCCGTGTCTCCTGTTTCAAGGTACGCAAGTGGTCTTTATACAAAGGAGCAAGTTTATTTACAGTACACTGGTCTTTTTTATTTTCAACGGAGCTATCATATCAAGGGTGTAACCAAGCGTGGTTGCTAAAAAATCCGTAATTTTATCAAGTTCGGCAGGATTCGACATTACTTTAGTCGAATATGGTAGCTCAGGGAAATTATCAATAAAATCACTCGCTGTATTTGACGTGATTGTATGTTTGGCATAGAAGCGAGTCAGGGGGCTGATACTTTGAGCATGGTAAATATTGAATGTAATAAGATGATAATCAGTAATGATACTGGTCTGAGGCAGTAGAGTAACATTATCTATATCAAGGCCAAATGATAGGATTAAATCAAGGGTATGACCGCAGTTGTAGGTAGGCCCTATTACATTTTGAGTGATACCCATAGAGTCTAGTATACTAGTAAAGGCCAATGTCAGGGGATCGTGTTTGTTGTCCACATGAATATTAAAATCTCCCAAAATTATTACTCTCTCAGTTAAAGTGATTAGGTCATAAAGGAATGCTGCAAATTCAGTTAGAAATGCTGAATAGGGACCTGGTGGACGATAAATTAAAATGAGGGGGAGAGACAGAATTTTAGAATTTGAACAGGTACTTACAATTTTGAGAAACAACAATTCAAATAATTTAAATTTAAAACCTGACTTCTGCGTTATTGTTAGTGTTTCTTCATAAATTGCCACAACGCCTCCGCCTTTACCATTTAGTCTGGGTCTGTGCTCATAAGGCTGAGTACTCCTTAGGTTTAACCCATGTCTCTGTTAGACAGAGCATGTTTAGGACATGGTCTGAAATAATTTCATTTAGAATAAGTGCCTTGGTAATTAATGATATAAATTTGAAAGGGAAGCTTTTTGCGGTCTACGCGTACTGTTTTTGATTCGGGACACAGAGACAATCTTAATAGGGTGGTACCTAGGTGACGATTCAAGGCAACTCACAGGCTTTTAGGCTTTCCGCCTGCGGCCTGGCCTTAGCTCCAGTTTGTCAAAGGCCGCCTAAACCTGTACCTGCATAAAGGCTAGCAGCTAAGTTATTTGAAATGCGGGCTGCACCCTCCCATGAGGGGTGGATACCATCCCGGCTCAAAAGACCAGGCTTCCCCTCGAAAGTGGACCAGTTATCTACAAAACCTATGCTATATACAGAGCACCATCTTGACAGCCAGCAGTTCAGCGACCAAAGCCTGTTGCAGGTCTTGGCGCCATGTCTAGTTGGAAGGGGGCCAGAGATGATTACTGCCTGGGACATTGTCTTAGCTAGCTCACACACCTCTTTAAAGTTACTTTTCGTAACCTCAGACTGTCTGAGCTTGATATCATTGGTGCCGACATGGACAACTATCTTGGAATATCTACATCTATTTCTGGTCAGCACATTAAGATTGGCCCTGATGTCCAGCGCTATGGCTTCTGGTAAACAATTCACCTCAACTGCTGGTGCCGCTAACGGTTGTAGGATAGAATCATCTATCACCAGAACACTTTCAACAGGTGTCTCAGTGGATGTTTCACTGAGCGGGGAAAACCTGTTCGACACGCTGAGAGATGGAAAGTGGTGCTCGGGAGTAGCCTTCACCGAAGTTCGGGCTCTCCGACTTTGTCGCCGAGTTGTCATTTACATTTACATTTACATTTACAGCATTTGGCAGACGCCCTTAGCCAGAGCGACTTACATAAGTGCTTAAGACT
>JAODKE010003938.1:0-13888 GCA_026779605.1 Mormyrus hasselquistii
TTTAAGTCAAGGGAGGTAATGCTAAGATTATACAATTCCTTGGTGAGACCTCACCTAGAATATTGTGTGCAGGTTTGCTGTGTGTGAGCGTTGGGGTGTTCTCTTGGTGCACTGGTTTTAGGGCAGCTGGTGTCTGTAATCGTGTGTGAGTGTGTGTCCTTTGGTGAATATACTGTCCATCGTGTCTCCTGGCTTTTTTTCCTGTGCTTCCAGGATCTAACTAATGTCACCCGGTCTGCAAACTCATTTACATGCATGTAGCAATTTTAATACCTTGCAAGTAGTCCATAGGGTGTGCAAACTACCTCAGCCCAACCCTGGCCATCTGCAAGTGATTTATGTACAAGCATCACAGTCTGTGTGTATGTACCACACAGGTTCAGTGGTACTTATGCATATGTACCATATGGTTCATAAACCACATTTTTTTAAGGTTTCTTAAAGTAGGACATATGGAAGTATGCTGCTGTCTTATAGCACCACCTATTGTATATAACTTAGAATTACATGACAAATTATGTCTTTACATCATGCTTAAAGTCAGAAATAAATTTCCTGGTGGGTTGGGCAACTCAACCGATAAGTCCCCCTTGGTAGATGCTGGAGTAAAACTTCTGTACTTTTCACAGTGAAATAGTCTTTTATGGTTTTATGTGTCTGCAACTGTCATTCATCTTGACTGGCAACTGCCTTCCAGCTTTGGTGTTTCCGATTTATTATCTGTGTGAATCAACTGAACATTCAGCTCATCAAATTAAGTTTGATGACAAGCGTAAAATGAGAGCAGTGAGTGATGTGTGCCTTATGAGACCTAGGCACAGAGTGAACCTGGAGCTGAGTAGAGCTCTTTGCCGTTATTGGCTCCTATTTGAGTGACTTAGTGTGAGCTTGATTTAATTGTAGGCTTTGGCAGCATTGCCGCTCAGCAAGAGACAGGTGATATTAAACAGTCAGCATTGCAATACCATTTATCATAATATATTTCCGAAAACTTGTTTACAGGAGCGAAGTATTGTACACTATGGTTAGCCACCTGTCATTTTTATGCTGACTACTTCTGAGGAACAAAGTAAAATGCAAGTAAGTGGGTAAGAAGCAGCTAGAAAGATTTCAGTCCCAGTCAACACAGATGTTTTGAAAGCTTCAGTCGTTATGATTATACTGTAAATGTGTAGCGCGAACAAAGGGTTAAGAGCATCTCTGGTGAAAAATATAACTAGGTATGTCTCACTGCCATGATACTTTTCAGTGAGTTTACGATTGTGGTTGAAAGTGCAACTCACCTTATTTTATTTGTAGTCTCCAATAATGAAATATATATATATATATTAATGGAATGTACTAAACTACTTTTATAATTGTGTTTTTACATGCAGAACCAGAGACAATGAGGAGGAGGGTCAAGGACTGAGATAATGATTCAGCTGACAGTTCTTGCTAATTTACTTTTCTCCTGCTAGCAGCAATTGGTGCCAGATGATGGAAAAAGGGTGGTGTAATTTGAGGGCAGAAAAGCAAATTTCTGTTTGAGTGATTCAATAAAAATGCTCACATTTTTAAATTAACCCTAAATCTGTTCCAGAAGTTCCAAGTCCAATTTGACTTTCTAAACCAGACTTCCAGAATAACTTCACTTATTTGAGGGACTTCGCTGTTAGCAATTTAAGTGATGTAAAAACTGTACCATTTAACAGACAGTAGATATCAATCCAGGACTCCACTCTAGCTGAACATTCAATTTTAATTATTCTATAAGTCTTGGATGATGAATACACTGAAGGGAAACTTTTGAAACACTTGAATCTTTGGAGGGTCTACTACCCTTGTGTTTCTGTACTATGTCTTACTATGTACTTCTCTACCACATTCCCACTTCCTGTGCCTGTGTACCACATCACATCGTCTTTTGTGCCTGTGTACTACATCACATCCTCTGGCGTGCTCCTGTATTGTCACATTTGCTTGTATATACACTATATTGTCAAATGTATTGGGACACACCTCCAAATCATTGAATTCAGGTGTTACAATCACTTCCATAGCCACAGGTGTATAAAATCAAGCACTTTTTTTGTGAAAAAAATGGGACATTTTCAGGAGCTCAGTTAATTCAAACATGGTACCATGATAGGATGCTTCCTGTGCGATAAGTAATATCGAAATTTCCTTGCTACTAAATATTCCACGGTCAACTGTTAGTGGTATTATAATAAAGTGAAAAGAATTGGGAACAACAGCAACTCAGCCACAAAGTGGTAATATCACAGAGCGGGGACAACGCATGCTGAGAATTTTGTGTAATGGATTTCCATGGACGAGCAGCTGCATCCAAGCCTTACAAGTGTCAGATGCAGTGGTGTAAAGCACTAGTCTAGTGCCACCACTAGACTCTAGAGCAATGGAGAGTTCTCTGGAGTGACGAACCACGGTTCTCTGTCTGGCAATCAGATGGAGGAGTCTGGGTCCGGCGGTTGCCAGGAGAACAACACCTGCCTGACTGCATTTTGCCAAGTGTATAACTTGGTAGAGGGGGGGGGTTATGGTGTGGGGTTGTTTTTCAGGGGTTGGGTTTGGCCCCTTAGTTTCAGTGAAAGGAATTCTTAATGCTGCAGCATTCAAAGCCATTTTGGACAATTTTATGCTCCCAACTTTGTCGGAACAGCTTGGAGATGGCCCTTCCTGTTCCAACCTGACTGCGTACCAGTGCACAAAGTAAGGTCCTTAAGTACATGGATGAGCAAGTCTGGTGTGGAGGAACTTGACTGGCCAGTGCAGAGTCCTGACCTCCATCTGATATAACACCTTTGGGATGAATTAGAGCAGAGACTGTGAGCCAAGCCTTCTTGTCCAACATCAGTGCCTGACCTCACAAATGCTTTCCTGTTAGAATGGTCAAAAATTCCCATAAACACACTCCTAAACCTTTTGGACAGCCTTCCCAGAAGAGCTGAAGCTGTTATACATGTAGCTGCAAAGGGTGGGCCAACTCCATATTAAAAGGATGTCATTAAAATTCATCTGTGTGTAAAGGCAGGTGTAAGTCACTTTTGGCAATATTGTGTAAGTAGAGCAAATAGATAAATAATGTGTATTTGTTTACAGTGACTTTAACACAATCATTTTGAATGTGTTTGTCAGTCTGGGTTTGTGCTGTCAGGCTGCTGACTGTTTTGATGTATTTTATTCATTCATATATTTCAACATTCAGCAATGTCAGATCATGAAATATGCATCATTTATCATGGTGTGTGTCACATATTAGTCATTCATGGCTCCATAATGTCTTCTCAGTCTTAAGGTATCAAAGCTCATAAATACTGAATGAATGTTGACCTCTTTTGGGGGTTGTTTTGTTAGCAGCAGAAATGATTGTCAGTCTGCAGGGTGCATGGTCTCACCTTGCAAAGAGCCCGGCCTGGCCCTCATACAGCTGGTCTCATTAGCAGCCTGGAGCTGAACCTGGGGACAGAGAAAATCATGCCCTTTAAGCTCCTTCTTATCAATGTTCACCCTGCTGTTTACACATATGGTTATTTACAAATTCAATACAGTGCTTTGCTCCAGCGTATGGTACCAGTGCTTCCCACCAATGCATACCTGCCAATACTCCTGATTCCCCCAGGTAGCATCTGATTTTCCACCCCTTCTCCAGCTGGACTCTTGATTTACCATTACTATTAAGGAGCTTCTGATTTTCCGCATCCACACTTTAATGCACAACAAATTTTATTATACTCCAGGAGCATTGCTGACACTAAAAATATAAGCATAAGCTGCAAGGCATACAATCCCAGTTCACCCCATGGTTAAAGCTACATCACACGCGGGTCTGCTGACCCTCATTAGTTGTCCTAGACACCTGAACTGAAGATCAAAAGGGACAAATGAGATAAATACTGTATTGGATTTCCCATCTTTGCGATGCCTAAATCAATCTATTTTTTACATTTTCATCATACACATCTCCCCTTGTGTCATTCATATTGCAAATTAAAAAAATGAATGAGCACTTCCCCAACCTTCCAGATTCTCCCTCCTATTGTACAGGATGAGCACCCTTACAGCAAGTTGTAGCATCACTGGCTGGACTAGTGTCTGACAGCCAAGAAGACGTCTAAGTGTAGCGTAATATAATTATGCCCACAAAAAGATATATTGCGTTCTCTACTAATGCAGTCCACCCCTGCCTGTCTGTGATATTCCTGACCTCCATGAGGAAGACCCCACAACTTCTTCCATATTTGTAAGGAACCCTGAATATCGTCATTGTTACTCTGGACAACCTGCAGGGTCCCAGAGAAAAACAACTAGGGGCAACAAATCAAGTCTTTTGTTACTTCAATAAATCATAGTAGGTGCCCCCCTGTCTGTTTTCTGTAAAGTGATATTAGAATATACTACAGATTTCAGTCCTGCAGAGACAGCTCTGCATGTTTCAGGTCTACATGCAGGGACATTGTAGAGCTAAATTGGATTGGGTGTGAATTGCAGTTTCAGAATGTTTGCTGTTGTAACATGAGGCCAAGAAGGTTCTTCCTGCACTGCCCTCACCATTCAGGACAGTTCATGCCAGAAGAGCATGTACATTGTCCCTCACAGCTCTGGATCAATCTTGCACATACACAGTAGTATATATTAAGCTACATGCTAATTTTACACACAGGCATTGTACCCAGCATAAAACATGCAGTAGAAATAAGGAACTCCATGAAGCCACAGTTAAATTTAACCAGGCTTTGAGTCCACGTGATACTGACTCCTGTGCTGTTGCTGAAGGCCATGACACACTGACTCCTGTACTCTTTATGAAGGCTGTGTTACACTGACTTTCATGCTGTTTCTGAAGGCTGAATCACACTGATTCCCACGCTGTTTGTGAAAGCTGTGTCAAACTGACTCCTGGGCTGCTTCTGAAGGTCAAGTCACATTAACTCCCATACTCTTTCTGAAGGCTCAGTCATACTGACTCTGGTGCTGTTTCTGAAAGCCAAGTCACACTGACTTCCTTGCTGTTTTTGAAGGCCCTGTCACACGGATTCCTGCACCTTTTTGGAAGGCTGTGTAAGGTGTTTCTGAAGGCTGTGTGACAGTGACTCCTAAACTTTTCCTGAAGGACGAGTCACGCTGATTTCATTATTCTTTCTGATGGCCAAGACTCATTGAATCCCATGCTGTTACTTAAGGCCATGTCACACTGACTCCTGTGCTGTTTCTGAAAGCTATGTCATACTGACTCTTGTGCTCTTTCTAAATGCCTTGTGACACTGACTCTCACACTGTTTCTGGATGTTGAAACATATTCACTCCTGAACTCTTTCTGAAGGCCATGTGACACTGACTACTGTACTCTTTCTGAAAGCCGAGTCACACTCATCCCATGCTGTTACACTGAATCCATGTCACATTGAATCCTGTGCTGTTTCTCAATGACAAGTCATACTGACCCCTGTACTCTTTCACACTGACTCCCATGCTGTTTTTCAATGCCGTGTGACAGACTCTCATGCCTTTTCTGAAGCCTGTGTGACTCCTGTATTTTTCTGAAAGTAGAATCAGACTGACTCTTGTATTTTTTCTGAAGGCCTAGTCACACTGACTCTCATGCCTGTTATGAAGGCCATGTGACTCTGACTCCTGTACTTTTCTGAATGTAGAATCAGACTGACTCTTGTATTCTTTCTGAAGGCCTAGTCACACTGACTCCCATGCTGTTTTTCAATGCCATGTGACTGACTCTCATGCCTGTTATGAAGGCCATGTGACTCTGACTCCTGTACTTTTCTGAATGTAGAATCAGACTGACTCTTGTATTCTTTCTGAAGGAGTCACACTGACTCCCATGCTGTTTTTCAGTGCTGTGTGACAGACTCTCATGCCTTTTCTGAAGGCCATATGACTCTGACTCCAGTACTTCCTGGGCGCCCCAACAGGTGGCAGCCCTTCGCGGACAGCTTGCTCTACAATGAGCAAGTTGAGGGAGGCGTAAAAAAGAATTTCCCCAATAAAGGAATTTCCCCACGGGGATCAATAAAAGTTGTGATTATTATTATTTATTATTATTATTTTCTGAACGTAGAATCAGACTGACTCTTGTATTCTTTCTGAAGACCCAGTCACAATGACTCCCATGCTTTTTTCCAGAAGTTCGACAAAATATGTGTGAATCTGCCCTTGTGATAATGACTGAACAACTAGAAGACCTGTACCCACAATGTGATTTCCTTAACAAAATACTTTAACACGCAATAGTGTTTTATGTTTATTTTTGTTTAATTTTATCCTGTGAAGATACATGTTCACTGCAGTCATTTTAATAAATAGTGTCCTGCTGCTTTAGCTCATTTAATTAATAAAGAAATTAATGACAGGTGTAAGGTGTCACCTGTCAGGTGCATGTGTGAAACTGCTCTAGGCATGAGTCACTAGCACTAAATATTAATGACAGCATGATTAGATTTTTATTAAATTTCCATTGGTATTCTCAGTGGATCAGAAGCCTCAGCTCTTCTCTTAATTGAAAGGGTAGAGAATGATTACATACCAGACTCTGGCAGGACGAGTTTTCACAGCTGTCTTCGTTAGTGAGTGCTTCACTATTTGGATAGTAATGGGCTAACAACAGCAGTAAAATTTACATATAATTTTAAATAATTTCATCAATGTAAAATGTCCTCTTGAGAACAACAGTGTGAAAGCTAATGAGCACTTCAAGTAGGATTGCACACAGAATCACAAAAATAAGAGAAACTACTTAACTATCGACTGTGGGAGGTACACTATATTGCCAAAAGTATTGTGGCACCCCACCAGATCATTGAATTCAGATGTAATCACTTCCACAGCCACAGGTGTATACTGTAAAACCCACATGGACATGCAGACTGGTTCTACAAACATTTGTGAAAGAATGGGTTGCTCTCAGGAGCTCAGTGAATTTAAGCGTGGTGATAGGGTGCCACTTGTGCAATAAATCCATTGCCGAAATATCCTCGCTACTAAATATTCCACGGTCGACTGTTAGTGGTATTATAACAAAACTCAGCCACAAAGTAGTAGACCACATAAAATCACAGAGCGTGAACAGAGCATGCTGAGGTGCAGTGTGCAAAAGTCGCTAACTGTCTGCAGAGTCAGTATCTATAGACCTCCAAACAAAATGTGGCCTTCAGATTAGCTCAAGAACAGTGTGTAGTGTTCATGGAATGTGATTCCATGGCTGAGCAGCTACATCCAAGCCTTACATCACCCACCAAGTACAATGGAAAGCGTCAGATGCAGTGGTGTAAAGCACGCTGCAACTGGACTCAAGCAGTGGAGGCGTGTTCTCTGGAATGACAAATTATGCTTCTCTGTCTGGCAATCCGATGAACGAGTCTGGGTTGGCGGTTGCCAGGAGTACCTTGGTACTTGCCTGACTACATTGTACCAAATGTAAAGTTTGGGGGGGGGGGTATTAGGGCAGCGTGTGGCTCAGTGGGATAAGCCTGTGTGCCTGTAATCAGAAGGTTCAAACCCAGCCTCAGCACATCTGCAGGTGCTTGAGCAAGGCCCTTAAGCCACAGCTCCCTGTGTGCTGCTACAGTTGGCTGCCCTTCATGGGCAAATTACTCCACAAAGAGCAAGTTGAGGGAGGTGTATTTCCCTACAGGGATTAATAAATTATCTATTATTATTATGGTGTGGGTTTTTTCCCAGGGGTTGGGTTTGGCCCCTTAGTTCCAGTGAAAGGAACTCTTAATGCTGCAGCATTCAAAGCCATTTTGGACAATTTTATGCTCCCAACTTTGTGGGAACAGCTTGGGGATGGCCCTTCCGTGCCCCAGTGCACAAAGCAAGGTCCATAAGGACATGGATGAGCAAGTCTGGTGTGGAGGAACTTGACTGGCCAGCGCAGAGTCCTGACCTCCACCCAATAGAGAACACCTTTGGGATGAATTAGAGCAGAGACTGTGAGCCAGGCCTTCTCGTCCAACATCAGTGCCTGACCTCACAAATGCTCTCCTGGAGTGAAATGGTCAAAAATTCCAATAAACACACTCATAAACCTTGTGGACAGCCTTCTCAGAAGAGTTGAGGCTGTTTTTTATATATGATGCTTAATGTACCACAACATATCCATGTGAAGCGCTTTGGGACAACTCTGTGAAAAGGTATACAGTATAAAAATGAATTGGATTGAATTATAGCTGCAAAGGGTGTGCCAATTCCATATTAAAGCCTATGAATTAAGAATGGGATGCCATTAAAGGTAATGTGTGTGTAAAGGCAGGTGTCCCAATACTTTTGGCAATATACTGTATGTAGAGCAAATAGAGGACATCTACATAAGTACAAAGAGGATGTACAATCTGTGCACACACACAGCTAGCGACAGATTCAGACAAACACATTTGACTTAAAATGGACTGTTAAAAAACTGTTTATTTCCAGATTCACCACCATGTTAATGTAATATTTGAACAATTACAGTAGTGGTGCTGCAATACAACTTTGCAATAACATGTTGAACATCATAGCTGAAATCCAAATCTAGCGCTCATTTATGGATAATTCAGCATAGTTTTCTGACTTCAAAGGAAGAAGTCCAGAGGCATGTTGCACTGAGCATGTATAATGCATTCAAAAATTAAAAAAAAAAAAACAGCCTTGAAATTCCTTGATCCTCTGAGTGCTGCAGAAATCCTTTACATAATGCAGAAAGAGACTTTCCGTATTCGGTTACAGATTCTTTATATCTGCTCCTTTGAGCATAGCAGCTATGTTGCATCATCATAGCCAGCATCTTCATCATAAAATCTGTATATAAAAGACACAGGAAAAATCACCTGAACAAGTACAGGCAATATGCAGGTTTACACAGCTGCCCAAGAATGATTCTTAGTTTGTGCTGCATTTTCTGATAGTAGACAGAATTATTAGTAGCCAAAATCTTCAGTGGCCTTTTCAAAGCAAAATTTTATTGCTTGTGCTTAAATTTTAATTTACTTGAAAATAAGGTGGAATGGCGGGTGGCATGATGCCACAGTGGGTAGTGCTGTAGCTTTACGCCACCAGGGTTGGGAACTGAAATACCCCCAATTTCTATGGGTCTGTGGGTGATTCTTCCCTTTTTCACATGCTTTTTTAAACAGTCAAACAGCCAGCAATTAGACAAACTGGTGTTTCTAAATTGCCCTCTATACCCAGACCATATGAATGAATAAATATTTAAGTTATGTACTAAAGGGTAACACATCCAGTTTATATTGCGATAATAACTCATTAAAAGGGACCTAAAGAACCTACTGGCAGAGTGAAGAATTTTGATTTAGTTCCTGACTTTTATATAAGCTTACCTAAGCAAATCTGTTAAATCAGAATAGTAAAATCTGAATTATTCTTACATTGATAAATGTAATACTAATAAATTGCTTAATATACTGCATTGGCAAGTAAATGTATAATATTTCATCATCCATCCATGTAACAACGCATTATGTAATAATGCCACATTATGTAATATAATAAATTTTATCACATAATACGTTGCTTCATACGTGTAACAATACATCATGTAATAACACTGCATTAGGCAATAACTTCACAAAATGTAACAAAGTTACATTATAATTTTATATTGCAACATTATCCTACTATTATTGTCATCGTCATCATTTTCAACATTCACTTTGTTACATTCTGCCGAGTTATATAATGCAACGTCATTACATAATGTGAGAATTCAATCTATCTTGAACCACTTATCCTGGTCAGGGTTACGGGGCAGCCTGGAACACATTCTATGCAGCACAGAGCACAAGGCTGGGGAACACTAGATGAGATGCTAGGCCATCAGAGCAAATAACGTTACTTCATTCAAAAAGTGACATGATATGACTCACCAAATATGGAAAAAGATAAACATAAAACAAGAAAGCAAACTATCTACTGTCTCTCTACTCCAGTAGAACCTGTTGAACCAGGTGAGAACAACAATTGCAGAAATTCACATTATACATTCTCTACCCACTCTCTATATACTCTATTTAATCATTTAGGTCAACAATTCAGCATCACCAGTGATACTTCCCATTTGAGTTGGCACATAAATGTTATATTTTTATTCCAGTTCTCTATTTTTAGTTCAGTGAAAAGCAATATTTAATTATATTTATAAGTGATATTCTGTGTAAGATGAGTCAGCCTTTAGCTTGGTGCGCTTATCCTTGAATTCACCTCAGTGGCTCCTATCTACAATTACAGAATCAAGATCAGAAAGAAGAAATTTCTCATTCAGAGAGTCACTAAGAATTATCACACTTGCTAAGAAGTCTATGCTTTCAAATGATGAATCTTAAAACTTAATACAGAATAATAAAAATGCAAGCAACTCGGCAATTGCATTCTGGAGTCTAAGTTTAAATCTGAAGATAACTAATATAAAAATGTTCGGTACCAATGTCATTTGATTGGCCTAATTAGAAATGACCAAATGCAACGTGGTGTTGCTGTGTAATATATCTGGTCTCAAATCTCAACTCCTTTCAAAGAGTGATGGCATCTACTGCTGTGTTCTGAATGGTACACATGAAGTAGATAAGTTTTTTTCTACCTTGGGGTTGCCTGGAAATCAAATGAATCCCCTGAAATGTCTAGTAACTGATAAAAAAAAAATACTGATAAAAAAATATTTTCAACTAATTATTATTCTTTTAAAAATTAAGATTAAAACACTACATACAATCCTAAACAACCGTATTCTTTCACATTCATAAATATCAATAAATATAAATGAGTTAAAATAAAATGATCGCGATGACCTTCAGCTTTGTAAGACAAGCTGGCCTAATCGTACATGTGATCAGGGGAAATAAAATGTGACTCTGTGCACTAATCTGGCTGTTCAGTATTTACAAACACGATATAACAAACATGGTCAAAAAGTAATTCTAGAAAAAAAAATGTCTATGGGGTCGCCAGAAATTTGTGATGTCAAAATGGCGCCATAGGCCAAAAAAGGTTGGGAAGCACTGAATTACATACTTTGTGAGAAAAGTCCATTTTAAAAAGACATGGCAAGTCTGAACACAAAATAAGATTAGATCAGTACTACATTAAATATTACATCCCTTACCACTAATGGATCTTCTGTGAGTGAACTAAGCAATCTCAGAATTCCTGGATTTTACAAGCTCTGGTTTCAGCCTGATGAGACGTTTTTACCAGAGTCCTCTCTAATCTCACTGACCGCTTGTGTGGGTGCCGTTTTCTATAATTCACAAGTTTACAGATTTTAACTAGATATAACTGCACTTCCTTTGAATGGTTTACTTCTTCATTGCCCGGTTATTTGTCTGCTCTTTGTACATCCATGCCTAAAACTGAAGCACCTTCTTATTTTTAATTGTAATTTTTAGCTTTCTTTGTAACAAAGCTGGTTGTAGAAGTACACTTAATAAATAAAGTTCTATTCACTGAGTGATTTAATTCACTAATTTTTATTCTCAACCATGTATTTGCTTATTGCGTAGTTAATAACTACATAACCCAGAAAACCTAGCAATGTTCGTTACCTAACACATGATACAGAAACATAAATTTACACATGGCCTCATACTGAATGTCACAGACCACACAGCTGATCAGAGCATATTGCATTTTCAGAAAAGAAAAAATATTGTCTATCTTTATCTGTACCAATGACCAGCCCCAAATAAAAGACTGTTCAATCATTACTTGCATTTGGATATATGAATTAGTTTTATTCTTTTAGGACTTATACCGGAATGCATCAGGAACAAGCAAAGTGTTGTAAGTAAGAGATCAGCAGAAGGCAATATTCCACTGTATTAAAATACTGCTTGAAGGTCTCCACCTTAATCTTCCACATTCACAGCAGTATTAGCTAGACTGTAGTCATATTACTGATCCGATTGTCCTTTGAAATTCATCAGAAAGAATCTGATCTTACAAATAATATCCAGACTTAAAAATAGACTAGTCAGTGAGCAGCATTCACAGCAGCAGAAAAATCTTTGATGTGCACTGTAACTAAATAGGCTTACGCTATGACGTGGATGAATCAGGGACAGCATAATGCATATAAATACAGGGTACCTGTTAGCTCATGGGAATTTTACTTAAACACAATATGCTCTGAGGGCAGAAAGAAAAAATGATTGGTTCAGAGAGAGAACAAATCAATTGAGGGTCCTGCCTCCTCACTTTGCTTGGACCTCCCTCCTCTACAATCTGATTGGCTGTGTCTTTGAACCCAACATTGTTCCTTCTGCCCTCAGAACCTATTTGTGCAAGTAAAATTCCCACATCCTACCTGTTAGTTAACTTAATTCCTGTTAGTTGAGTACTACCCATACCCTCTTCCAACGACTAAAGCTATATTAAAGCCAAAAAATCTCTAAAAACATTTGCAGATCCATACATGTTTCCAGTATATCAGTTTTCTTCAAAAAATAGTTAATTTGTGATATTTATTCTTTATGAGGTTTGCTAAAACATGTGTTTCACTTTTACCAATCCATGTTTACTTAAAGTGTGTGACCTTGATCTTTAAACATATCAGGGTCGAATTGTCAGTCCTCAGAGTTGATTGTTGTGCTCTTTCATCACCAAGGCAAAGAGAGGTCACCAATTCAAAAAAGCCTCACAGAGGCTTGTGCATATAAATAATGATGCCATCTGCCTAGAATCTCAAGTGAATGTCTCTTTGCAACATGATACACATTGCATGTGTTATTTTAGTAATTTACAATAAATGGCAATATGTCCTTAAAACTACACCATGATAAGGAACATGTAAATGATTCTTAAAATGAATTTTTACAATTAATTCCTAATTTGTCCTCAACTTCTCCTATGATTTGCATCTAAATCGTTGGACTAGCCTCCAAACTTGGGTAAGCATTATCTAATATGGATGGATTATTCTGATTCACTCTCCCTGTCAGGAGACTCCGTGGTTTCCTCAAACTAGAATCTCAGACAGTTAGCTGAGATGTCCCAGGCATCTCACAAGGATGCCATCTGGTCAGCTCTCAAGGAGGCTGGACACCAGAATTTCCCCTACAAGGATCAATAAAGTTTCATTCATCTTATTTTAAAAACTGTGTATTTTCAGCATCATCAAATATATTCCCCTCAGTCTTCATTAAATGTAGATCTGTTTGTATGATTTCCTGCGATCTCTCATATAAAACATGCATTCCATGCATTTTCCATTTTCCGTTAAGGGGTCGTTGTAAGATCTTCTTCAGTATTCACTTTTTTATTGTAGTTTTAAATCACTTTGATAAATTAACCCTAGTGCAAATACAACCCATATTATATTTAAAATACAAGAATTTTACCTGTCTGGGGTTGTTCTTCACTTCACTGTAGGAGTCCACAGTTTAAGTGAGCTTCAGCTGTTCTAGGACAAGCATGTCTTGCTCAGCCATTTTCCTGGTGGTGAATCTGGAAATAGAGTACAGACAGGTGACTCAGCCTGGCAGACCCACAGAGCATCGCAGCAGGGTCATTCGAGGAGTTGGAGCTCTGAAAGTAACTGTGCTCACTTTAGCACCGTCAAAACAAAACACAGCCTCTTAGTCCTAACAGACAAACCAGAAAACAAACCACATCAGGAAAAGTACAATATGTGGGATGTGAGGTTGACCCCAAGCAGTTTTAGTACCCAACACCACCGAGCTGTAGTTTATCTTCATTGGTATTTAATCCATGTGTTGCATGCACTGTTTCTACTGGTCGGGCAGATCCCTGGCTATCCAATGCCCCAATTATGTTTCCATGTCTATGCTCACGAGTTTCCATGTCTATACAAACGAGAGGAGGCCATTCGGCCCATCAAGCTCGCTTGAGGAGAACTTAACTAATAGCTCAGAGTTGTTAA
>JAODKE010003940.1:0-13879 GCA_026779605.1 Mormyrus hasselquistii
TATCATCTGTATAAATGAAACCCAACACCATGATTTCTAATAATGTTACCAAGAGGTAGCATGTATAAGGTAAACGGTAGTGGGCCCAGTACTGATCCCTGTGGGACACCATATTTGACATTGGTGGCCTTGGAAGATTCATTGTTGACATGGGCAAACTTATAGTGATCAGCTAAATAGGAGAAGAACCAAGAGAGCTGTCCCCTAAATGCCAACCACACATTCTAGCCAGTCCAAGAGGATATTATAGTCCACAGTATTGAATGCTGCAGTTAAATCTAGTAATACCAACAGAGATATACAGCCACGGTCAGAAGCCATAAGCAAATCATTCATTACTTTACAAGAGCTGTTTATGTGCTATGGTTTGTCCTAAAGCCAGACTGATATAATTTGTTTAGTATTAATTAGTATTATTTTTCTGTAGGAAAGAAGACAGCTGACGAACTAAAATCTTTTCCATGATCTATGAAATGAACGGATGATTAGAGATTTTGAGGTCTATAATTTTCTAAAATACTAGGTTCAAGATTTGGTTTCTTTAGGACGGGTCTCATGACAGCAATTTTAAAAGGTTTTGGAGCATATCCAAGCCTAAGAGATGAGTTTAACACATTTTAACAGGGTACTGCTAATCTGCGGTACAGTTTCCTTGAATTTTGTAGGAGTCGGGTCTACAAGGCTAGTACAGGATTTACTGGAGGAAGCTAAGCTCAAAAGTGTTTTAGAGGAAGGCAATATTCAAAGGTCTCATTATTTGTAGGCATAAGACTAGCAGGAGGCTGGCAGCCATAGGTGGATAAGGACGTGCACTGGATGGTCTGTCTAATCTTAGTTATTTTACCATTAAAAATGTAATAAAGTCATCACTCTTAAGAGCTTGCAGGACTTGTGAGTTTAATGAAGAATTCTGTGTTAGCCTAGACATGGATTCAAATAGGAATTTAGGTTTTGTTCAATTGGTTTTGTTCACATCTGTTAATCTGGAGAGATACACAGACCTAGCAGTTACTAATGCCTGTCTGTATTTAGACAGGCTCTCTTTCCAGGCAGATTTGAAATTTCTAGTTTAGCTGAGCGCCATTTGCGCTCTAGTTTGCGCGATGCCTGTTTGAGTTCACGTGTATGATCAGAGTACCAGGGCGCAGGGTTCTTATCTCTATGCTTTATCTTCTTAAGTGGAGCTATAAGATCCAGAGTGCTTTACTTTTGAAATCATTAGTTATTTTCCATTTGTGGAAAAGAGCCCTTTTTCTCCTGACTTTATTCTTAATTTCCATAGTAAACCACCTTCGTTGCAGTTTCGTAGAATTAGTTTTGCTGGAAACAGGTATGAAGTCCTCTTGCACTTGCAACAATGTGCTTTTAAAAAAATCCCCAGCCTCTTCAACAGTTCCATCCAGTTTACAGTTTCTAGTTTCAGTCTCATACCATTAAAGTTAGCCTTCCTAACATTGTATATGTGAAGTGGTTACTGTAGTGCATCACTTTACCTGTATTATAGTTGAGGTGTATTTGTTTGTAAATGTGCTGTACCCTAATAATATTTCTTTAGTTCCAGGCCCAGTATTGTGGGATATGGAGTTTTAGTACCAAGTCCTTCAGACCCATCAGAGCTTCACATAATGTCTTGCTGGCTTAGTCTCTCTTGAAAACCATGAAAGCTCCTCACATGTCTGTTAATCTGTTTGTGTCTGGCTGTCCCCAGAAGCTGTGTTTGGACAGCAGCCCCCTGGAATGGAGTGTGGCAGATGTGGTGCGTTTCATTCGCACGACTGACTGTGCTCCACTGGCGCGCATCTTCTTTGATCAGGTACCGAAAATGGCGTTTAGTTAACTGGCTTTGCGTGTAACTATTCTTATTTACTGATTAATGCTCATGAGTAAGCTAACCCTTTACCCATGCTGGACTACATGTGACCTTCCCTACCCTGATCTCCTTCTGTGCGACTGGTGACCAAGGTTGTATATGTCTCCAGGAGATTGACGGGCAGGCCCTGCTGCTGCTGACGCTCTCTACTGTGCAGGAGTGCATGGACCTGAAGCTGGGGCCGGCAGTCAGATTATGCCACCACATCGAACGGGTCAAGCTAGCCTTCTACCAGCAGTATGCTGACTGAGGTGCCCTAAGAACTGCACAACTTGGCTATGAGCCAGACCTACCATGCCCCACATCCACTCCAACTGGAGTCATTGACGTCTGATGTTTGTCATTTGAGGAGAAGCTGGTAATGGATTTCTAAAATATTTTATTTGCCATTTTTCATCACCACAAACACTTGTTGAGGTGTGGCAGGGATGATTTGGCAGCCATTAGCTGACAGATGCAATAATGCAAGCACAAGAAGACTGGGGAACAGGATCTCGCTTCCTGGTTCATTATTTGTACTATGTGGAGTAGACATTGGTGTATCTGTGTCTGTATGTGTATGTGTATGTGTGTGTGTGTGTGTGTGTGTGTGTGTGTGTGTGTGTGTGTGTGTGTGTGTTGAGGAGTTTAAGGACTTCCTCACATAGGAAAAAGCAGTACACCTAAAGTTGTTGGTTTTGATTTTTTGCACAGCCATTAGATATAGTGACTGAAAAAGTACTTCTGACATAATGGTTGCAGGTTCACATAATCTGACGGACTCTTGCTTTAATCATAAATTACAGTGCTTGCCCAGATTGCTTCAGTAAACATCTCGACAAAAGTGTTGCTTTTTAATAAAAATGTTTGCTAAGCAAATCAATAATTATCTTCACTCCATCAGTCATGTTTTTGCCTGTTACTTTGGCACTGTTGGAAATTTGGGCTTGTAGTACTACTTGAGGTTTAAATGTTTGCTTTCAGAGTGAAATTTACATTTCTTCTTGACAGTAAGACTTCTTGCAAATATCTTGCATGTCAGAGGGCCAGTTTTGGAGCGGCCATGAATGTGGTCGTGTTCTCATACATTACACACTTCTGGTTTTTTGTGATGCATGACCAACACCAGGAAAGTATTTGCCTTTGCATTAAACCTGAATCTTATAAAGCAGTGCTTCCCAGACCCTTCCTTGAAGAGACCTTCAAATCATTTGCTCCTTTCCAGCCCATAATTAATCTTCAAAAATGTGTGGAATGACAGGGGGGAGAGGTCTGGGACCTGTATCAGGCCACTAGCCTGTCGCGACTGGCTTCTATTTTCGCCGAAGCTCTTTTTAAAACTTCCGGAGCTATATTGCATTTTTTGTGTGGTGAGTTGACCTGCCTGGTATTTTAGCTGGAAGTTCTTAAAATGATCCAGTCTCACCGAATCTGCAGTCATTGAGGACAGGAACTGGGTGCAGACCGGGCCTGGCTTGGAATGTGAAATATCTGCGCAGTTGTGCCTTCTTCCGAAGATGAGCTGTGTATATTAACAGGTGCTCTTGAAATGGAAAAGGCAGAAAATGGAAAATGTAGATTTGAAAAGCGTCTCTTCCCATCAGACTCTTCAAGCCTGTCGTATGACATCAGTACTGAAAAATCCTCAACAGCCATATGAATTGTTAAATTTAGTGCCATGTAAATTTATTTGTATATACATTTGTGGAAAATGGGTATTTAAAAGCTAACACTTGCAAGGCAGGCTGAAGTATTTTCAAATAAACATTAATATGTAGTTGTTTTTTAACTTTTAATTTTAAGGTGTGTTCAATCTGTATATAGTGTGGAAGGAACAATGTTAAACATTGTGATACTGTACCTCTCTGGCAGAAGTGTGAACTAACTGCATACAAGTAAAATCTCTTTGCTCATGTTTATCACTCTTGTTTGGATAAAGCATATGTGTTGCATTTAAAGCTGGAATGTGGAAGACCAAGTTTATAAATGAAATGCCACACCATGCAATTCATTTGTTACAGGTCCCACTTTAAGAAATTTCCCCTGATTTTATTTTTATTTATTTATTTTAAAATTATGTTTAATAACGGAGATGTTCTATTCCCACACATTTTAAGCTTTGGTTAAGAATGTTGTGAAAGGGTGAATGGGGCTTTGGGTTAAATTTGATTTTCTGTAAATTAAATATTAATTTCATGGATAAATAAAATATGAAAGTCTATTCACCCATTATTAAAATCCTTGCTCTTCTGCATATCAGTTGTTGACGACAACAACAACCAAAAACTCAGATGTGTTTTGAGTGGAAGAAAGGTCTGGTTCATGCAGCATTAGGGTGGGAGTGCTGACTATAGACGTTGACCAGTTGATGTTAAAATTTTGTATCAGATAATCCATTCATCTTCCAACTGCTTCAGCTGCTCAGCCTCATAGGCAGGGGCCTAAGGCAATGCTACACCCTGAACAGGAGGACCATCTTTGAACCATACCATTCAGAAGTCCAGACACAGCTACTTTTAAGAAATTTGTCTGTTTTAGCTATACTGTTCACTTTTTACTAAAAGGCATTGATGCCATGAAGCAATACATTACATATTTTAAGGACTAAGAAAGGTGTTCACTATCTCAATTTTCTCAAATTTTAGACTTTGTATACTCCTGGCATTCTTTCAACCAGCTTCCAGATGTAGCCACCTGGAATGCTTCTCCAACCGTCCTGAAGGAATCTCCACAAGTTCTGGGCACAAGTGACTACCTTCTTCATACCCTCGACCCAATTCATTTAGGTCGGGGGATTGTGGGGGCCAGTTCTTCTGTCACAGCACTCCATCTTTTTGCTTTTTCACAACGTAATACAATACCTATATAACCTTGAGGTGTGCTTAGGCTCATGATGGAGTCTTGATGAGAAATCAAATGCTTTTTATTCCACCCCCTGTGACATGTTTCTCAACTGTTTGGCGAATGATGCAGTTTCAAGTTATCCTGCTGCAGGCATTCACGTAAACAAAATATGTTTATGAATGTTTTATGAAGGTGTGCATTAATTGTACAAAAACATGAATATTGTTTTGTTAGCTTATGAAGTATTTAGTTCGATAGCAATGTTTTATCAATTAGTACTGTATATTTAGTTCTTTAGTTGCATGTTTGCTTAACCGACATGTTTTTAATTATTATAATGATAAATCAAAATTAGGGATTTAACTTTAATGATGTGCATATAATTGCAGACCTATTTATATTGCATGTAATCCAGATGTCAGAAAGACTAAAGGGTGGAACTAGAGTTAAGTGTTTTGTTTCCCATCCTCGGTTTAAGCGTTGCATACTGTGAGATTCGCTACCTTTCCTCTTCCCTTTTAATGTGCATCGCATGCTGTGAGACTCTGTTTGTTGTCCCTTATGTGCGTTCAAGGAAAGAAAGAAAGTTATGTTAAGAGCGCTTATTATCCTGCTTGTACTTACTTTCTGCCTGTCTTTCACTGATTGTTAATGTTACGCAGTAAGAAACCGATATTTATGCAATTTGCCGGTTACCATTAACCTAGCATTATGCAAGCAGTATTTAACGAGTAAAGTTAATCAAACTTACCATCGTAGGAAAGTGTGGAATTGCCAGGCTACACTAAATTTTGGTCCTTTGAGCCGGATTGAAGCAAGTTAATACAATATGGACAACGCAGATACAGAGAGGGAAGAGACCAACTGGCCATGCGAGGAATGGCTCCAGTAGCGTATCCAGCTCTAGCTCACGATCCAGAAGGCACTTCATATGCTCCTCTGGGTTCTATGCACCTCAAGCCCTCTCTTCTATCCAGACTGCAATCCTGGAGGAAAATATTAGACAGCGTGAACTTGATAACCTTCACCACCAAATGGAGAAGGACTTACTAGCGACGTCGAACACCAGCGGCTTCAGGCCCAGGTGAAGGCAGCACAGCAAGCCCAAGAGGAGGCACTCCAGGCCAGAGAAGCCTTAACTAAACGCTTACAGAGTAGATGCTGCCTGAAGCAGGCTGAGTCTGACTTAGAACTAGCCAAATTAGTCACCTCCATGCTTACAGCTGACACTAGTGCAGCCTCTTCTGAACCCCCATCATCTCCACCCCTAGGGTCATCGGTAGTACCAGTACCACCGGCCCGGACTGTGATGGCAGCCTCAGTCATAAGCCCAGTAACGCAATCTTCACCGGTGGGTACAATGCCATCATATGCTGTCCCCTGCATGGCTAATCAAGGGTCAAGTCCTGCTCTAGTACCAATGTCAGAGCTACCTCCTACAGTGCCATGTTCAACAGCACCATTGGCAGCCGCAGCTGTATCAACATTCTACCGTGGTCCCACAGCACAGAATCCTATGATTAACGCAATCCCGTGTTATGATGCACAGCCTTTCCCTAATTCAGCATTACATTGTGCAGCCTGGCAGGTCCCATCAGATACCATTCTCCACAGCATTCAGGCAGTCCCAGCAGAAATCGCTTCCCATCCTAGTTTACTACCTCAACCCGGATCAGAGCTGTTAATTGCCTCTGCATACGGCATCCCTAAGCCCACATTACCAGCATTTGAGAGTGGACATGAGAGTGACTTTGCTCTTAAAATGACACTGGACAACCTGCTAAGCAGTCATAGTCACCTCAGTGAGCAATATAAATATCAGGTGTTACTCAGCCACCTGAAGCTGTCCAGTGCTCTTCAGTTAGCAAAGGTCTACATGCACTACCCACGCCCATATACTGCCGTCCTTCAGGCACTGCAAGAGAAATATGGCCAACCCAGACAGCGAGTCCAGTCAGAGCTGGGCGCCATCATGAACACCCCAGCACTTAAAGTGGGTGACGCGACCACCATTGACTCCTTTGCACTGTCTGTTCAATCCTTAGTGGGCATGCCTCGGACCCTTGAAGGACAGAATGGCAATGAACTGATGTGCGGGTCCCATGTTGATAGGCTGCTTAGCAAGATGCCACCTGGTTATTGAGACAGCTTTGTAGAACACTGCCTAAATCGTCGTATTTTGCAATCTGGCACAGATAGAACCTACACTCTCCCAGACTTGGCTGCCTGGTTACCAGTAAAATCGCAAGCAAAATGAATCTCCAGTCCTGCTGCAGCCCTATTCCCAACTGACCTTCCCAAAAGGGGCCGAGGGATCACTTACCCAAAGGAAAGGTCAAGTACTCCTTACCCTCCAGAAGGGGGCCGCTCAAACAGAGCCTGCTCACATTAAGCCTACTTCCAAGCCAAGACCTTGTTGCCCCCCTGTGACAATAGAGACCACTACCTCAACTCCTGTGTTAACTTCAAGCAGCTTAGTACTAGTCAGATTGTCACATGGATAAAGGAATGTAAACGATGCTGGAAGTGTGGCCATAGTCATGCCTCAGAGAGCTGCAACCTCAAACGGCCATGCAAAGTCTGTAAGGAACTACACCTCACTGTGCTGCATGACTCAGCCAGTGACGCACCCAATGCAGTCCTGATGGTCAGCTCACCAACCACAAAGGTCTATCTTGATCGTCCAAACCGATCACAGGGAGTCATGTTGAAAGTGGTAAAGGTCCTCCTTTACAATGGTAGCCGTAGTATGGAGGTTCAAGCAATCTTAGATGATGGATCGGAAAGAACTATTGTCCTCTCACCCATTGTACAGCAACTTAAACTCCTGGGGACCCCCGAGACTCACTAACTGCAGACAGTCCACCACAGCATAAAACAGTTAAAGAGAATGGCTGTCTCATTTGAGGTGTCATCACTATCAAGGCCATCTGTAAGACACCTGATTCCCAATGCCTTCTCCGCTGATGGATTAAGCCTAGCTGAGCATAATTATACTGTAGCTACACTCCAGCGGAATTACCACCATCTGAAGGGCCTAACACTGCTTCCAGTGGACCACGCGAAGCTGCTACTGCTCATTGGGTCCGACATGCCTCACTTACTCACTCTTCTGCAGCCCATTTGACAAGGCCCACTAGGAGGACCCATCGCAATATGCACCCGACTCGGATGGACACTTCAAGGCCCAATGAGTCCTATGCAGAACTCACGTGGTGAACAACAATGTCTGCATATTACAACTGCTTCACCCAATGCAGAGCTACTTCAAAATGTACAGCGCTTATGGCAAATTGACACATTGCCATATTGTGAGAAAGCGGTAACCCGATCAAAGTTAGACCAGCAAGCTTATACCCTGCTGCAAACTGTCACTGTCAGGGTCAACACAGATGGTGTACAGCGCTATGCGTCGCTCACCAGTAATTGTTCTTCATGCACTAAGGGAAGCAGTACTGCCCAGTCTCCGCAGCACAGAGCGTAAGCTTGCTCGAGACCCCACCAGAGCAGAGTCTTACTGCTCTGAAATGCGCAAGTTGGAACAAGTTGGATATGTGGCTAAGATCAAACCAGAGGAAGCTGATAAGACCACAGAGTCCTGGTATATCCCGCACCACATGGTGCATCACAATGATAAGGACAGGATTGTCTTTAACTGTTCCTTCCAGTATCGGGGCCAGTCACTCAATGAACAATTACTGCCTGGCCCAACACAGGGACCATTTCTACTAGGTGTCCTGCTGAGGTTCCGTCAGGACACAGCAGTCAGTGGTGACATACGAAGTATGTCTCACCAGGTATGCCTATTGCCTGGTGATCGACCAGTCTTGCACTTCCTTTGGAGAAATATGCAACGGAAAGAGGAGCCTGCTATCTACGAATGGCAAGTACTTCCCTTTGGAACAACCTGCAGCCCGTGCTGTGCTATCTATGCCCTCCAACGACATGCCCAGGATCATGAGGCCAATATTGTGGGATTAGCCGAAGTCGTCACACAGGCATTTTATGTTGATAACTGCCTCCATAGTACATCGGATCCCATTGGAGCCAAGGCTGTGGTGGTTGGTTTGAGACAGCTTTTGGCAGAGGGATGTTTTGAAATCAGGAAATGGGCAAGCAACTTACCTTCAGTTGTAGAGCACCTCCCACCGGATTTCAGATCTTCCAGTAGTGAACTGTGGCTGTCACAGAGTAGTTCTGACCTACAAGAGCCCATGCTTGGTCTACAGTGGAACTGTCTCAATGGGGGTATAAGCACCTCACCTCAGACCCTCTTCAGCCCACGTTGAGGAACCTGTACAAGACCCTCGCCAGTCAGTATGACCCTCTGGGGTTTATCATCCCATTCACCACCAGGGCAAAGGTTCTCATTGAGGACTTCTGGAAGCAAGACTTAGGCTGGGATGACATGATTGAACCTCCATACCTACGAGATTGGTGACTTAATTAGGTTGGAGAACTCTCCAAATCTCCTTCAGATACAGTTCCCAAGACCCTACACTCCAGCATGTGCTGATACACCTACTGCTACCAGGGAGCTCCATGTTTTCTGCGATGCATCAGAGAGCGCATATGGCTCTGTAGCCTACCTGCACACTATGGATGACAGCTGGGACATTCACTTTGCCTTCGTCTTGGCCAGGTCCCACGTAGCGCCCAAGAAGTGCCTGCCTATGCCTCGATTGGAGCTGAGTACAGCACTGACTGGTGCTCTGTTAGCTAGGGTGATCATGACAGAGTTGACTCTCCCAATTCACAAGGTTGTCTGCTGGTCAGATTCCACCAATGTACTGCATTTGTTAAAATCTGAATCCTGCCGCTATAAGGTTTTTGTTGGAACACGTGTGGCCGAGATCCAGAACCTGACTGATAAGGATAGCTGGAGATATGTCAACTCCCAGCAGACCACATTACCCGGGGTTTGACCCTCGCCACATTAATGCAGCCCCACCAATGGAAATTAGATAACTTCCTATTGAAGACTCCTGACCAAGGGCCGATCATGCCTAGCGCTTGGGTTCAGATCAAAGTGAACTCTAGAAGAGCGCCTTCATTGCAACTGTTTCAGCAGTGACTAATACACAATTGTCTGACTCTAACCAGTTTCAAACCAGGAAGGAGCTTATCCAAACCACTGCGAGGTCCCTTCAAGGGGCGGCCGCCCCTGATACTAACCTTGCATGTATTGCATCAGACTTCATAGCAGCAGAGAGGACCTGTTTGGCCCAGGCCAAACAGCCCATTCTCTCAGATAGTCGTCTGAGTTCCCTGGCACCTGATTATGATGAAGTTACCGACCTTTTGAGGGTGGAGGTAGAGGGTATCCACCCTGTCATCCTGGACCCAAGACATCACATCACTAAGCTACTGATTATGGACTGTGATGAGAAACTCCATCACCCAGGTGCTGAACGTGTTCTAGCCAAACTCCGCCGTCAATACTGGATTCTTCGGGGTTGAGAGGCCATCCGCAAACACCAGCATGCCTGCAGAGAATGCCAGCTGTGGCATGCCAAACCTCAAGGTCCTCGGATGGCAGATCTCCCCCCTTCCACAATGTGACTATAGATGTATAAGCCCCCATTCTATTCAGTGGTAGTAGACTGTTTCAGTGAAGGTCGGTCGTCACCAAGAAAAGAGATGGGGAATCTTGTATAAGTGTATGATGACAAGATGCCTGCATTTAGACCTCCTAGAAAGTCTTCATGCCGACGCCTTCTTGCTTTCATTGCGCCGACTCGTGGCTCGCAGAGGTAAGCCATTCCAGCTACTCTGTGACAATGGCACCAACTTCACAGGAGGATGTCGTGAGCTCCAAGAGGTTTTTAAGGCTATGGCCCTTCATTTGCAGGAACAGAAAATCCGATTTCAGTTCAACCCACCAGCTGCATCATATTTTGGAGGGACCTGGGAGCATGAGATAAAATCAGTGAAGGCAGCATTGAAGGTCATCTTACTAGAGCAATCAGTCCCTGAACCAGTTCTACAAACTCTTCAACGTTGAGGTTGAGGGCATTTTGAATGCCAAACCCCTTGGCTATGTATCAGCCAATGTGGCTGACTTGGACCCTGTAACAGTGAATATGCTCCTCATCGGACGTCAAGATTTGTCCCTTCCCTAAGCCTTGTACAACAATGAAGACCTGCTGGGAAAACGACATTGGAGGCATAGCCACTTCTGGACGTCGTTCATCAGACACTACCTGCCGGGTCTACAGGTGTCTACAGGCCTGTAGGTACAGTGTCTCAGACCTTCCCTGGGTCAGATGGTCGGGTGCGTACTACCACAGTGAGGGTAAGGAATAATAGTAATTACAACTTTATTGATCCCCGTGGGGAAATTATTTTTTACGCCTTCCTCAACTTGCTCTTTGTAGAGCAAGCTGTCCGTGAAGGGCAGCCACCTGTTGGGGCGCCCAGGGAGCTGGGGGTTAAAGGTCTTGCTCAAGGACCCGCAGACATGCTGAGGCTGGGTTTGCACCTGTGATTTATATTATATTATTACCTCAATTTAAGTATCTTTCAACAAGAAAGTCCTGGGAAACTACCTGATATTAGGGAAAGTACAAGTATATACTTTGTTCTTGGAGAATCTCTTTTTTTTACATTAGCATTTGAGTTGTTTTTTCTCAGTTAAATGATAAAAAATATTCAGGGCACAGCCTCAGAAAATCTTCAGTTAAAACATGGCTGCGGAATGCTAGAGACCAGGATGGGGGAAGAAGCCGATGGACACCGAGGGGATTAATTTAATATTGATTATTTATGTATGCAATACTATGAGCTCATTGTTATGTTTAATAAAAATATATATTTAGTACTCAATCTACATACTCAGTTTTGTATTCAGTTTTCAATATGTTTTCTTCATTTATTTTTTTAACCAGTCTGTTTGAAACATATTACTTGTAGTTTATTACTGCTACTTTCAATAAGTGCAAATATTCTGCATATGCATTAATAATAACATTGTGGTATGCTGGCAGTATAGGACCAAACTAATTTTGTTATTTGTTAAAGACCCATAGAGCATGCCCACGGGGACACTGGAGCACTGTGGCTTCACAGCTTTCCTCCCTCCCAATGTCCCCCCAGTAGGCCCACAGTGTGCCCACAGTACACCCCACAGTGAGCCCAATGTGCCCGCAGTACACCCCACAGTGTGCCCACAGTATGCCCACAGGGAAGCATCCAGCAGGCTAGAAAATGCAAGGCACGTATGTGTAGGCCAGCCCAAAGTGTGGGCAAACTGTGGGCCCAAAATGGGCCCCAATGGGGCCCACTCTGCTTAGTGTGGGCAGCCCACATTGGCCCACACGTGCCCCGCATTTCACGCCAGTAATGGGACCCACAGCGGGCTGCCCGCAGTGGCCCCACACGGGCCCCACACGGGCCCCAAAAGGGCATGTTTGCTGGGTAAATGCGGAGACACGCCTAAGTATGTCTGTCTACGTTGCTAAAATTGAAAAGAGAAGCCGCCTCGTTATTACTCTTTAATTGTTAGGAAGTGGTTCTAAGTACTACTCATTATAATGACGATGAAGGATCTCCAGTTCTGTTCAACTTCTCCTGAATGTCATTAACAAATTTGCATCTGAATACAGACAAACTAAAGTGGATAGGTAAACTAAAGGTATACCGAATACTCCCAGTAGCAATTTATAGCAACACAAGTAAACAGTACTAGAGATCCACTGTGGCCCTTATTGAAACATCATCTCGGGCTTGAAATATGAAATATTCATTTGAAAGTATACACTTTTGTAAAGTAATATAAGTGGAGTCGAAACAAAACAAAAGCATCTGGATTTTTACATTAAAATGCTTCATTCGAACAAAATAAAGAGAAACATTCGTTCGCGCATGAATACATAAAGATTTTGGATTTATAAAGAAAACCTTAACCTGTAAAAGTTAGCACATTTACGGTAGAAGGCCAAAGTAGTCGTACGCACGTCTTGAAGGAAGCAGAAAAAAAGCGATCTAGAGTTCACATTAGAGCTGGGTGATATGGCAAAAAAGAACTATCGCAATAGTTTTAGCTATATTGACTGATATCGATAATTATCAATTTTATAGTTTCACAATGCTATACCATGTAATAATCAAAATAATAGAAATAACCCTATTCTGGCCGACATGGTGGTGCAGTGGTTGGCAATGTTGCCTCATAGCTTTGGGACCCGGGTTTAAGTCTCTGCCCCGAGTTACATGTGTGTGGAGTTTGCATGTTCTCCCTGTGTCGTCGTGGGGTTTCCTCCGGGTACTCCGGTTGCCCCCCACAGTCCAAAGACATGCTGAGGCTAATTGGAGTTAATAAATTGCCCGTAGGTGTGCATGTGTGAGTGAATGGTAACAGTGTGTGAATGTGCTCTGTGATGGGCTGACCCCCTGTCCAGGGTTGTTCCCTGCCTTGTGCCCATTGCTTTCGGGATAGGCTCTGGACCCCCTGCAACCCAATAGGATAAAGAGAGTTGAAAAATGAATGAATGAACCCTGTTCTGACAAATAGAATGAGTACATTGAAATAAACAGTATTACAGTATACTAAATGAATGTTTATTTTTCAACAAATTTTACTATTTACATACAAAATTCCATAAAAGGTTATTGATTTTGAAGTATTCAAAGAAACACATAGCTCAAATCAACAAAGCGATATAATAATGTAACAATGTGAAAAACAGTATATTACAAATATGTTAAATGGCAAACATAAAATAAAGCAGTACAGAACTGACTGCAAGTTATCGGCTTATATTTTTGGTCTCTTAAAAACACTTTAAAATACTGAGGTCGAAAAGTATCTAAACCAAACAAAAAACATGTATTCAAGAAATGCCACACAAGATTAACGTATACTGTTTAGGCGGGAGCGAGAGAGGCTCGAGCCGCACCTTTTTCTCTTGGGAGGGTTAAATGAAATCATCTGTATTCGGCAAGTGAGACTTTTACGTCTAAAAAGTTCTATAATTAGACAGGACATTTGGTAAGACACTTCGCAAGGCAGTTGTAATATACAGTGGCTTGCAAAGGTATTCGGCCCCCTTGAACTTTTCCACATTTTGTCACATTACAGCCACAAACATGAATCAATTTTATTGGAATCCCACGTGAAAGACCAATACAAAGTGGTGTACACGTGAGAAGTGGAACGAAAATCATACATGATTCCAAACATTTTTT
>JAODKE010003941.1:0-13868 GCA_026779605.1 Mormyrus hasselquistii
AAAGTTATTTCTGTGACCATTGTGAGTTTTTCTTTCATTGACTGAAGGGTACCAACAATTTTGTCCACGTGTGTATATGAAATAACATTTTGGCCTCAGAGAGAATAAATATAATACACTTGCTGTTTTCTGCAAATATGAAAAAACAAATATATATATATCAATATATGAGTTTTTGAGTTTGTTCCAATTGAATGTATTTGATGTGTTTCAGCAATACAGATTGCTTTTTTGTCATTTATTTAGCTGGATGAAACCAGTGGCTCTATGTTAGCCAGTGTACTGGTTGTGAACCTTCACTGGGTTACCTCAAAACAAGGTATACTTATGTTGTGCCCTGGCTCTGAAGGCTTACATTGCTAATGATGTACTGTTTTTCATTGTTTTTCAAGCCTATTGGAGCCGAGGTGGGTTCTTTGCACTGGCTTTCACTTAGGAGCATGGTTACATGGTTACAAGCTCGTTGGAGAGATTTTTAATGCCAGTGGGTGCCTTACTTTTTTTTTTTTATTGTGCTTGCCAGTGCGATCATTGTAATTTCATATGCATCAAAACAAAGTGTCCCTATAGTATTGTGTTGCATACCATGTATATGTTCTGTAGTGTTAATTCTATCACCTTTCATGATGAAAAATCTTTAAAAAATATGTTTCAGATGTTTGGAAATCTTTGATGGTGGGACATGCAGGGGAAAAAATGGCGATCCGTAAAATGGCACCAAGATAAAAAGTGTTTCATTAAAGAAAAACAGGACAAAAATGGACAAACATAAAAAAGGGACTACAAGTGGTCAAACACAACACTTTTAAAACAGAACAGGCGGCAGGGAGCTAACACAGGAAGACTTCAATAACTTACAGCTAAAAACTCATGAGTACAACTAACAAACACATAGCAACACTGGGAAACAGCCACAGTGAACCAACGGGGAATATAACAAAAGCAGGCACTTAAATAGCAGGACATGACGCTGGACAGGTAAAACCCATAACACAATTAACCTATCAGGACATAGGGCAACAAGGAATAGGTGGGGTAGATTATAATCACACAGCACTAGAAACTAGGGAACATAACAAAGACTGGGGGCTGACTACAGTAGGAAAGGCTAGGAACAAAAGAACTAGCAGCACAAAATAAAACAGGGTACAAGCAGAGTAAACCAAAGACATAATGAAAGACTATAACAGACACAAGGAAAAACCAAACGCAAGGATAAGACAAAACCCAATGAATAAAACAAAAGGTAGGGCAGACATCAGGCCAACCATACAAGCTATAACTACGAGGGGCGACAGCTTCAGAGCCACTCACTCAACCCACTGAGCTATGCAGTTGCAGCCGAAGGAGTAGGTAAACAGACTAGGGAATAAGGATTCAAGATGGGGGGAGGGGGGTTGCAAGATGATCTGCAACACCTGCTGGCCAAAAAGGGACAAGAAATGTTGCAGGATGGAGAGCTGCTGTGGAATCCTTCACATGAGTTCCTCAAATTTAATCAGTTCAATTTTTTTATCAGTTAAATTTGTTTAAAATGCATGCTACTATGATTTGCTTTGGGGTAAAAATATAAATAAAATATGTGCACGTATCTGTAAATGTGCCTTTTACAGAATCAAAGCAGATGTGAGACTTTTTCACGATATTCCCCTGGGATGAAAAGGTGAAAGACAGCAGCTTTAATGGGCTAATTAGTGATTTGTGAATTTTAGTCATCCAAGACTCCAAGGAAGAGTGAGTCATACCTAACCTGGGAAAATCTTCCTGTGCTTCATGGATGCTGGACTGAGGGAAGGGGAAACGGAAAAGGTGACAGGGAAACACACTCTGCCCTTCAGGTGCATTTTTAAAATGTGCTAGCAAAATCATATTCTCTGTGGTATCTTAAAAACCTGATTGATAGAGAAGACAGTAAGGAAGTTGCACCCAGGTGTCAGTGTTTGTAGGAGGGAGAGAGAGGGGGTGAAGGTGACCTTATGCCTGATGTTTTTTTGGAGTACCTCTATGTTATCAATACCCACAATCCACTGTGAGGAGCAGGCCCAAGCCACATGAATCTTCATTGTCCCTCTTTCTTTTATTATGGTAACAATCATTGCCCAGTCTGCTGGCAATAATGTACCCACTCTCCACTGTTTCCTCAGGGTAGTGAGAGGTTGCTGGTGATAAACACACAGGATGTGACCTGTGACCCCAGAGCAGCTCCTCACAGCATTAATCTTAGCTAGGCGAGCATATGGCCCAATAACTGCAAGTTAATTAATGATGTCGTAAGGGTACCCAGTAACCACATGACACGGAAACATGTTAACCCTTCACTCTCTGGCTGCAGATTCACACTTAAATCACTTAGCCGATTTTGTCTATCTACTTATTTGTGCAGTTTAACAGTTTTGAATTTGGTATATATACTTACAGAATTTGCCTCTGGGATCAATAAAGTGCATCTAATCTAATCTAGACATAGGTACTTGTAGCTCCAGCCTTACATACCTAATAGAATGTGTTGTGGAAGGTTTATAATCATGCAAAAAAATTTATAGCCGATATTTCCCATATTTTCATTCATGATTATTCAGTCTATCAGGTTGTACCCTAACATTATACTGTAGACCTATTCTTGATATTCAGTAATGACCCCGGACTCTCCAGTGCCTGCTCAATAGAAGGAATTTACTTTTTTTTTCTTTTTCTTTTTAATAGACAAAAATTATACATCTTATATTGAATATGATCAACTTTATTTTTGGAGTTGTATTTTTAACACATAGCTACGTTATAGGCTAAAAATGTTAGCTGCAATTCTGTCTGTGTTTTCATGTCTTCATGAAATCCTGCTAAATGGTTTGTCAGGTTCTTTGAGACATCCATGAAGAATGCAAATGCAAGTAATCTAACATTTTTTTTTAAATAACATTTATAAAGTTCTACAAGTGATGGCCCCAAAATAGGCTTTCCAGTAGTCTCATTTTTGCCTCTAAATACATTAACCATAAGGCAAAAACCATCAATAACCAAATCCATGCTTCAAATCTATGGCCAGCAACGTTAAATTCATGTTTCTATTAGAACTGATATGCTGAGATGCATCTTTGTATACTCCATTGCCCTATGTAACCCCAACCCCCACCCTTAAATTTAGCATGAGAGAAAGTATGTGATTTATCAACTCAACACCAGCTCATCCACATCAGTTTGGCTGTGATCATGGTCATGCAGATCACAGCTACACTCTGTAGTGTCTACTGGGGGAGGGGAAAGGAGTTATCAGATGAACAGAAGCAGACAGGAACCTCGGGGGTGCTGCAGGAACCACCAACACAGGAACCAAGCGGGCGGGCGGAGTTTCAACCACTGGCACAAGAACCACAGGGGCCGTGACTGGGGATTGTGCTTTGGCACTGCTCGTTTCCGGACCTGTGGAACCCACAGGACAGCGTCCCAAATGGTAAAGGAGCAAGCTACTGATGTGGGCAGCAAAGCGGCGGGCAGATGATTGGGGCAAGCATTTGCCAACACGAATACCGCCGGGTTCAGAATCAGGAGGGGGTCCTCCCGACATCCAGCCGAGGAAGCAGCAGAGAGTGAGACAGCCCCCAGGAAGATCTCCTGTGCATCTTCCTGCCCTTGTCCTCCAGTTTTTCCTTTTCCGGCTCACTTTCTGCAGAATCTGGGGCACTTCAGGCAGCTCGGAGAGCGGACCATATGGCAGTCTGCTGGAGAGGGCTCCAGGACACCCCTGCTCCCCTGCTACGGGATCGTCCCAGACTTTCGGCTGATTAAGCCAATAAATTACCTCGTCAGTGACACTGAGGTATTCCTCTTCGGACAGACAAGGTAATGTCTTCTGAAGTCCATTCATTCTATCACGATCAGCACAGGGAAGCAGGCGAGGGGAGCCGTGGATACAGACAAAGGACTTTATTGCAGGCTAACACACTAAATAACAACATGTAACATTAATCACCAGACTGGGGAAACAAAATGAGATGCGGACTAAATACATTGAACTAATGACAACAACAGGAAACAGCTGGTGAACACAGGGAATCCACATGGGGTAGATGAAGGGGTGTGGCACATGGGTGGGTAGGGGTAGGATGAGCGGGGCATGACAGGGCCACTGTTAATGCAAATAAATTCAACAACAAGTATTCAAAGAATGCAATCAAACATTATTCTTGCATGAAATTACATCTTGTATCTGATTTACTCAGTTTCTTGCAACAGACAAATATTTGTCACAGGACTGTCTAGAACACTGGATTTCATTTTTATCTGTACTTATCAGACAAGTCCTCTTTGATCTGGAAAGGTTTCAGTGATTTTACCCATGACCCAAGAATTTTTGGTGCAGAGTCATCTACTATTATAATTATATCGCCAGGTCAAAGTTTTGTTTCAGATTAGTCCACTTTTGACATTCCTGAAGGATAGGTAGGTACTCCTTTTTCACTTGCCGCCACTTTCTTCTGGCATAACTGTCTTCTCGACTGAATCATCCTGGAGAAAGTGATGAGTTTCCCTTGAGCAAAAGTAATTAGGCGTTAAGGGTGCCAAATTGTTTGAATCATCAGAAGCTCTGGTTATAGGCCTGCTGTTAATTATAGCCTCTGCTTCACACAACATTGTTTGGAGCCCCTCATCATCCGACATTCGTATGTCCTTTCATGCCTTGTCCAGATGTACTGTACTATATTTTTTAAAATGGTGTTTTTCCTTTTCTGTTTAAAAAAAAAATCCCTGTCCACACGAATTGTCACGCCCACGGGAACAGGGGCGGACAGGTACAGCTAGTCAATACCAATTAACTCCCCTTTATAGGAAGGACGCCCACACTGCTTCGGTGCGAAGTATTGAGCTAATGCGTCCTCTGTCTCCCCATTCTCCGTTACCTTACCTGTGTGCCTTTTGTGCAATCCTTACTTTTTTTACCTTCCTTCCTCAGCCCCGCTCCCGAACCTGATTCACCTGTCCTGCTGAGCCCGGCTTCCCCTGTCCGCCTACCCATGTGTTCTCCAGTCCAGTGTTTATCCGTCGGACTGACTAACTGGCTTACGACCCACACTACTGAATTACGACTACCAGTATTGCCTACTGTTTCAGGACCTGTCCACCTGAGCACCTCCCACCGAGGGGTTCCCTTGCCTCACGGAACCGCTCTGATCACCCGTCTCCTGTTTCAATAAACCCCTGGTTTCCCTGCATCACTGGATCTCTCTCTCCATTCTTAGCCAGACGTGACACAAACATTGTCTTCTAAAAAATTTCTGTCCACATGAAACTGCTCTTATGCATTGTAATTGCAATAAAACGAAAATACTCCCGCCATTCGTCAACAACAACCACTTCATTCTCAACGTTGTCCCACTAACTAGAAGTTCGACCACGTCTCATCCAAAACCAGCAATGGGGTCTGTAGTATGGGAGTGTCGCATATAACAGTGACTTCCGTAGCACATTCCGACACCTGTGTTGATCAAAATAATGCAAGAGTGACTCAACATTTATCTGTACACATGTAAGAAGTCCTGTCAGCAAGGTTACCACAAGTGCTCTTTCGGCTAAGTCCGCCATTACTCAAACTTGCCTAATATGGTAGATACAGCAAACAGCACAAGCTTTGACGTTAAACAAAATGGATAACTGCGCACAACAAAAGCTCCATTTTCAGTGACCCGAGATGCCGTTTACTTGTGGACAAAAGCCCAAGACATATAGAAAAAGGTGTGTTTTAAAATATACCTGTGTACATGTGGTCAAGGCATAAATGTGGCATTAAGGATTTTCGCGATGGATTATTAGCCTCTACCAAGTTCCTCCATGATGTGATCCTGTGGAGGGATTCAACTTCCATGAAATTCCATGTTGAAGAAAGGTGTTTTGTATTTTGGCACTATTCCATTCCTGTATCACTTCTTATCACTACTTATTGTAACACACTCAGCCCCTATGAAATTCGTTCCATTGTCAGAATAGAATTCTTTAACTTGCCCTCTATGAGCAAGGTGCACAGCACGAATTGCCAAGCATGTGAAGATTACACCATGCCTTTTCACCACAGCTCTTCCATGTTGTATCTGAAAAGGTCATAAATAAGAGAATGGAGGCTCATCAGGCAAGACTCGTGCTATAGGTATATCCGCCATCTGCTGGCTACCTGCAGAGCTGTGAAACCTTCTGCAGATAACACATCTTGCCAGAATCCTTTGAATAGCTGTATTAGCACTAGGTATCCAGTATTTCTGTCTGACCCTTTAAGGCATATGGTTCGCACCACTACGTCCAACCTCTTCATGGACATGCTAAAGAATCAAATTGGTGACATGGTGCTCCTTTGGAAGGGTGATAGGTCATTTACTTTCCTGCCACCTACTCTCAAGATACCTTCATCCAACACAGGACTGAGTTTGTAAAGGTGTGAACCGTTTTATGCATTGTCCTTCCTTGAGAGCAGCTATCTCATTAGAGAATCTTTCCCTATGACAATATAAAATAATTGCAGTGACTGTTTTATTTGGCTCTTCTAAAGTGAGAACTTGATCAAATTTGTCAAGTGTGCACTGACCTGCAGCCTGCATTTTATGCCCTACAGATCTTTTGAAACTTATTTTTCATCCTAAGAATCCAAGCTACGGCCTGCTTTATTCTTGTCCTAGATGAGAAGTGACTGAATAAGTCTAGTATAGAATTTCTTTGTTCAGCAACTGATGTTGCACAGACTGTTACTTCTCCTTTGACCTCTGGATCTTCTGATGACAAGTCATGTAAATCTATTGGAGAGTTAGGTCATTCATTCTCATGATACATTAAAAATTTTAGCCCAGAGATCCAGATTTCATTCTGTAAGAATAATCTGACTTTCTGTCCTCTAGAAGCATAGTCTGCTGGGTTATCCTTTGTGCTGACATATGGCCACTATGTAATTTTAGTTTGTTCCAGTATTTGTGTAATTCAGTTTCCTACAAAGGTACATAATCTAATGTTCTCATTGTTCAGATACTTCAAAACTGTTGTGCTTTCTGTCCAAAACACAGATTCCACCAGATTCAGGTGCAAGAATCCCTAATGGATCATATACAGAGCAGATAACACTAAGTAGGCCCCTCCTCGTGAGAAGGTGATTTTTAATACTGACCTGAAACTGAAAAAAGTCAGACTCCACACACTACTGAACACCAAGGGCCATTTCCACTGGAAGAACATCTCTTTCTAAATCCAGATGTCTAATCCCTGTAGCTTTGTTATCCTTAGTAATGGTCAAAAGGACCCTACAACTGTTAGTTACCCACTTATCGAGTCTGAGTCCTCCTTTTGCACATATTGCCATTAAGTCCTGACATAAAGATATTGCCTCTTGTTTATCCGCGACTGATTTTAGACAGTCATCTACATAAAAATCATTAATCACTGTGTCAACGGGAGAACATTTAAAAAAAAATTGAGGAAGCACTTTTACACAGCGTATAGTGTAGTATATAGTAGTATATAGCTATTAGTTAAGTTCTCCCCAAACAAGTTTGATGGGCCGAATGACCTCCTCTCATTTGTAAATTTCTTATGTTCTAACTACTTGGGGGTTTGAATTGAGTTTGGTGATCCTCTGCACATTTTCTGATTGCAAAGTTTTCTACACTAGGGGAAGATGTAGCACCAAACAAATGAACAACCATCTTGTATCTTGCCAGCTCTTGTACAATGTCCCCTTTTGGCCACTAAAGAAATTTAAGCAGGGCAATACCTGTTTCAGGGACTCTTACCTGATGAAACATTGCTTCAACATCGGCCATGACAGCTACTGGCTCCTTTCTGAATCTGGGGAGTATGGAAATCAACGGGCTAGTTTGGGAAGGTCTTCGTAGAAGCTGTACATTTAGTTATATTCCCTGAAAAGATGCAGCAGAGTTGAAAACGACCCTTATCCTTTGCTTTATGGGGTGGTACACCCCACGGTGTGGTATGTACCAGACTCTTCCCTCCACAAAGTTTGAACTGTCATCTGACATCTTTGCATAACATTTACTTATAATTATTACTTATAAATCCTCCATAAAGGCTGCATACTCTGCATGAAAGTACTGATTCTTGCTAAACTTCTTCTTTAGGTTAAGTTCCCTTTGTTCGGCCATTTTATGATTATTTGTTATACTGAGTTTACACTTCCTGATAGGCAGACATATACAATAATGCCCATCTACTAGCCTGGCAGATTGAGAAACCATTTCCATAAATTTGTGATCTTCCTTCGACATTTCAAACCGCTTAATCATGGCAGATTCTGGGAAGTCATGTTTAAATTACTGTTCCCACAACCTTTCCAACTTCACAACAGAGATACGATTAACAGTCATGGATCAAATGTTACCTCCTCTGTATGTATTAGAACTGTTCTCATTTAATAGTCCATTCAAAATCCATCTTAACCTTGTAGTAACAGCATAAGGACCTTCATCAATGCTGTTAATAACTTCCCATGGTTCCATAGCCTTTGGTGCATTTGCTCCAATTAATAAGGCCACTTCAGGTAAAGTCTTTCTAATACAGTATGCACCCGTTTCAAATGAGGCCATCTATCTACATCAGCTTGTCTTGGTATGTTTTCTCTGTCAGCAAGGATGATCCTTTGTGTGAACACTTCAGGAAGCTCTATGAACTCACTGATTTCTAAACTGCTGACTTCCATACCTGACACCTGAAAAATTTCAAGAAACTTTTCCTGACCCATAGTTCTCAAGAGTATACTAGTCTTCCTACCAGTAATGTTGTCTTAGAAGTGCTTCGGTAAAGAAAGTTGCAGTGCTCCCAGGATCAAGGAAGGCATATGTTTATACTACTCTACTACCCTTTTTCATTTTTACCTGAACAGGAACAATAGAGAACGTGACTACTACTGTCACACCCGGCTCATCCAATCCTCATGTGTGCCACGCCCACCTCATTACCTCATGTTAATTCCCCATTGTGATCACCTGTTTCCTGTTATTTTCGGATTGTCTTGTGTATTTAGTCTGCCTCAGAGTCAGTATTCCCCAGATCTGTCATTAATGTGCGTTGCTGTAGTCCCCTTTCACGGAAATAAACCCGTTTTCACCTTCCTACCTCGTCCTTCACCGCGGACATCACAGAATGACAGATCTCCACAACGCACCTCAGCAGATCGAGGATCAACGCCTCAGTCTGCTTCAAGAGGTACTCTACTGGCTCAACCTACCAGAGGTCCGAGAGGACCCTGGATTAAGAAATCTAGCCAGTTAGAGCAGGACCCTCCTAAGGGAGATGAACCTGCTGACATACGTACACATCATTGTGGAAGTACGTGAAAAACTCCAGCTCCTGGTGATCAGAGTCACCAAAAAGTAGCTCCCACCGCTCACTCTCCTAGGGGCAACCCCGGGTCCACCCGCTCGACAAAGCCAGAGGAAAAGAAGGCATAAGGGGAGAACACAGCAGGACGCCCCGACGATCAGTTTGGGGGCGTGTTTTCTCCCCGCAGCCTTTCTCCCCGCTGACTATAAGATGGAACCTCTCCCGATACAGAAGCCAGCAGGGGAGATCACAGCTGTGCAGCCGCTGTCACCAGCAGCCTCCCTATTCCAGGGGGGCTACCTGAGGTATGTGGGAATCAGGGCCGTTCAGGACGCTATCCCGCAGATCTCAAGATCCCTTAAAGGGACCACGCCCTACCAGGAAGTGCCGACCCTGGAGGCGCTGGCTGAGGTACCCAACCTCTCGCCAGCTGCTGCCACAATGCCCGTCCTGCCTATCCTGCCGACGCCCACCGTTCCTGTCCTGCCTGTCCCAGCACCTGCTGCGGCTCCCCCTGCTGGCCCAGAGTCAGCGGTTGCTGCTCAGCCCGCAGCTGCTCCGCCTGAGCTCCCGGCGCCGCCCAAGGTACTGGCACCGTTTCCGCCCGCAGCTACACCTGCTCCAGTGCCGGCCTCATCTCCGGCTATGCCCGCATCCCTGCCAGTTGCCTCTGTCCCGGCATCACTTTCTGCGGTTCCTGCCTCGCCCAAGATGGCCCCTCCAGCTCCCCCTGTCCTGCCTATCTTGCCGGCTTCACCTGTCCTACCTGTAGTTACGCCCAAGCTCTCTACTCCGCCTGCAGCTGCCCTGCTGCTCCCAGTATCGGACCCTGCTCCAGTCACCTGCGCATTAGTCCCAGTGCCCAAGGAGGTCCCAGACAGTCGGACCACCGCTCCTTCCCCCCTGGAGGAGGAGGAGGAGTGGGACTCCTCAGGGACCTCCCTAATTTGCACCTTTGCCCTCACCCCAGCGAGGTCGACTGGTGAGGCCCCGCCTGTCTGTGTCCTGAAAGAGGGGAGGACTAAGGCGCAGGGCCAGGGTCCCTCCCGCCCTGCCCCCTGGCTTGTCCTTGCTGGCCTTGGCTAGGGCTCGGGAGGCGTCTGCGGGTGCCTCGGCTCCCGCTCTGCTGTCACCTATGGGTTCCCCTCCAAGGACTCATCGGCCACCTCCGGTCCCGCCTCCACTGCCTCAGCGGTAGCCTATGGGTCCCCCCGCCTCGGCTTGTCGGCTCCGGCTCCCTCCGCTCTGACTCGTCAGTCGGCAACACCTTTTCTGGCGGCGGCTGTGTCTTCGCCTGCTGCGGCTGCTCTTCCCTCCTCACCTGCACTCTGCTCCCCTCCGACTCCCTCCTCGCCTCTACTGGTGCCCCCTCCAACTCCCTTTTCGCCTGTTCTGCCTGTCCTTCCACCTACTTCCTCGCCCCCTACGAGGTCCCCTCCGGCTGCCACCCCTTGCCGGCCACGGCTCCCTCAGCCTTCCCATTTTCCCCTGACCTTGCCTGTCTGGCCTCTGTTGTCTGCTCCTCGTCCCTTTGTCCCTCCTGTCTCTGCTCCTCATCCCCCTCTGGTTTCTTCATTCACTCCTGGCCCTTTCGTTCCTCCCGTTGGTGTTCCCCCTGTGTCTCCCTTCCTTGCCTGTCTGCGTTTCCTGTTCTTTGTCAGGTGCTGTCTTGCTTCCTGTGCCTGTTCCATGTCTGTTCTGTTCCCGGTTTTCCGCTGATGTTATTTTTGCTCTTGTTTTTCAGGTTCTGTTCTCCCTGGTCTCGTCTCGTCTCGTCTGTCGCCTCCCCTGAGGTGCGTCCGGAGTGAGCGCCTTTGGGGGGAGGGTTCTGTCATGCCAGGCTCGTCCGATCCTCATGTGTGTCATGCCCACCACGTTACCTCTTGTTAATTACTGATTGTGATCACCTATTTCCTGTTATTTTCGGATTGTCTTGTGTATTTAGTCTGCGTCAGAGTCAGTATTCCCCAGATCTGTCATTAATGTGCATCGCTGTCTTCCCTGTCCATGCAAATAAACCCATTTTACCATTGGATTTTCACCTTCCTGCCTCGTCCTTCACCGCGGATGTCACAACTACGTTACCGGCCCGAATGTGATCACTAAAATTATCTGTACTAACAAATGCACTTGTCAAAGACTGCACTATACTTTCACCTCAAGCCTCAACCGGATCACCAATACTCTCCCTTCGTTTTATGTGTAACACTTTGGGATGCCACAGGGAACACTTGTGACAATGCAACTTATCATTGCAGGGCTTGCTAATATGACCTTGCTTTAAGCAACTAAAACAAAGTCCTCTACTCCTCATGAATGTCTTTCCTTATGAGGCTTGCTTCTCAGGTGTTTGCAGTGCTCAAGATTATGTTCCCCTTTACAGAACATACAGACCTTTGCCACAGCAGTGGAGGTTGCCAACTCCTTCTCCTACCTTTGCTAGTATTGCAGTAGTATTAAAGGTGCTTTTTGTGTTTTCCCTTTGTTGTCCTAAAGTCTGTTACATTCCATAGTCATTGTAATGTCCTTGATGTTACCAAAAACAGGTTGCAAAGAAATCTTGGCCTCCCTGTTTACAAATTTTACAAGATCTTTGAACTTGACTCTTCCGTTTTAAGTTTCTTGGATATCATAGGCATAATTCCTCCATTTTTCACGCATCTTGAAAGGTAACTTTGAAATAAGTTTTCATGTTGGATATATTATCTCCTCCATATAACTTACATCCATCATAGCATTACAGCATGTTGTAAGAAAGAGTGAGTATGAATTCAAAGCTTCACAATCTTCAGGTTTCACTACAGGCGAATTCAAGCCTTTATTTAAGTATGCAAAAGCTATCTGATATTAGTTGCCAAAATGCTCCTTTAAAAATTTCCTTGTAGCCTTATAGCCATCCTCAGGACTCATATGAAGGCAACTTCTCACCAACTCTCTAGGTTGTCCGCCGGTGTACCTCTAGAAAATAAAGCCTGTTCTTCATATTTTCTGTTTTTTTTCCTCCACTCCATGCTCCAACGCTCTAATAAACAGCATGTAATCTAATAGGTCACCCCTAAAAACTGGCATATCTAGCGATGGCAAAATTATAATTTTTATTGCTTCAATAAGAATTCAGAATTATTATTCTGTTGTTTCATAAAGCTGCATAATGAATTTACTTTGCCATCCTGATTCTGAATTTGTACCGAGGTAGATGATTGCTCTGTATCTTGAAGGTCTTTATGATTTGTTTATGCCTGTTTTAGAAGACAATTCCCTCTGTTCTCCTTCTGTTGTCAAAAACTATTCATATGAGTGTTTACGCGTTCCAAGTCAGACTGTTCAACATCTGGTCCAACAGTAATACTATTCTCATACTCCTTTAATTCTTTCAGTTTAGCGTTTGAGGCTGCTAAAGCTTTCTGCATTTCTAAATTCTCCTTTTTAACCCTCAATTCAGCTTCTTGCCTGTCTACGGCCTGCTTCTGCTTCAGAGCAGCAACCTATGCAAGCAGTGCTGCTCTCTCTAGTTCTTCTTTTATATGCAAGAAGGATGCTGAAGATGATGCATAAGAACCTGATGCAACACTTGTTCCCTGCTTCTGCTTCCTTCTGGAATTTACATAAACCACTGACACACTATCCACAGGATTCACCTCCATATCACACTCTTGCACCTCCTTCATGCGTCCTTGTACATCCATCATCCATCTTTCAGATGTCATGACGAATTTAGTCAAATTAGCAGACTTGGTCTTACCATTCAACCATTCAATGCGGGTCTCACCACTGGCGACATGAGCGCCTACAAAGCTGCGTCATATGGCGTTCGGCGGCGTGAGAGATGCCGAACGTTCATACAGGGAGTGTTTGGAGTCTCAATTCATTCAGGGAGACACACGAAGCATCTGGCACCATCACGGACTACAAAGCCAAGGGCACCGCAACGATCAACACCGACTCTGTTTTCACCAACGAGCTGAACGAGTTCTTTGCCCGTTTCGAGGTTAGCCAGGTGGCTAGCGCCAACTACAGCCTGACAACCGAGGACGGTGACGTCACCAGCGAGGAAAGCGTGTTCAGCATAGGGGAGCATGAGGTCCAAGCGGCGCTGAAGAGACTGAACCCTAGAAAAGCGGCAGATCCAGACGGAATCATCGGCCGTCTGCTGCGCTGCTGTGCTGCCCAGCTAGCGAGTGTGTTAACCGCCATCTTCAACGAGTCCCTGGCAAAGTCCGTGGTCCCCAAGTGCTTCAAAAGATCCATCATCGTTCCTGTGACCAAGAACAAGCAGCTCTCATGCCTGAACGACTACCGACCTGTTGCACTGACCTCGGAAGTAATGAAGGTGTTTGAGAGACTGCTTAAGAACATCATCTCCTCCTCTATCCCAAACACCACAGACCCACTCCAGTTCGCCTACCAACCCAACAAATCAACAGAGCACGCCATCTCACATGTCCTGCACACCACTCTCAGTCATGCAGACAAGGAACAGGGTAGCTATGTGAGATTGCTGTTTGTAGATTACAGTTCAGCATTCAACACAATAGTGCCAGGTAGACTGTACACAAAGCTGA
>JAODKE010003942.1:0-13863 GCA_026779605.1 Mormyrus hasselquistii
TGCTACAGCAATAAGCATGACAATATTTTAAGAAATAAGGCCAGTGTGGGTCAGCATGGGCTTTTCCTGGACGTAGCAGCAGCTCAGCATCATTCTCCGAGGTGGAGGCTGAGTGGCAGGAAAGGCTCTCTGGAGGGTAATTTATCAGATGCTTATGAATGATAAGCTGGGACTTTTAGTGTATCATGACATGCTAGGAGTTAGCCAATGCCCTCTGCATGCTTTAGCAAGGGTAATTGGAATTTGTCTCTGCGCAAGTGTTTTTAGGAGATAAATTAAGAAATGGTGGGGAAGCAGGAATGACTGTGTTGTTTATCATTTTGGCTTGAGGGGGCATGGAAATGGAATCACATTAACAAGTTCATCCTCAAGACATAGCTAGCCCTGTACTTTAAATTTGGTAATTCATATTTTACTATTTTGGTGAGCCCTAAAAGGGAAACATTACTGCTGACAGCACGCTGCTGGAGTTTTACTACCAAAGATGTGTGTAAAGCCAAAAGTGTGCTTTCCGGTACAGATTTAATTGTGAATGCCCATCATGCAGTTGTCTTTGTTCTCTTTCTGCTTGTTTTTCTGTGTGCAAATTCTGTGGCCTTCAGGCTCCCTCAGGTGATTTGGAGGACTTGGCAAGAGAATACAGATACAAATCAGTGAAGTAAGGGCATCTATCTTACAGTGCAGCACCAGTCTCTACTAATAATTATTCTCATCAATAGAAACTAATGGAGGAGAATTTCAAATGTCAATGGTTATTAAAGTACAAGTCAGCTTCTGTCACTGTTTACACACATTAGATAAAAGTCAGCTTCAAGAAACAATGTCCTGTTCGCCTCAGATTGTTTTATTTTTCGGATTGTGCAGAAAATGCTGAGCCAATCAGATTATTAAGATTCACATGTTTCGCACGGTTATCTTCCAGTGTCCCTAAATCATTTCAGCCTGCAGAAATTCTGTGGACCATTAACTCAACTAAGTCTCTTAGGACCAACTTGGATGTCATACTTGGCATTATAGTGCAGCAGAAATTTCATTTTCCAGCATGACTAATACTTACCTGTGTGTTGTAACCTTGTGGCTGTCTTAACCTCAAGGTTATACGCTATGCTACCTGGGTGCGCCCTATGGTATATCTTGGCTTTTCCTTTCTTATACATGGTAATTGTATTGTTTCTTGGTGATGGAGCCTCTTATCCTTAGCAGAGCTGGGGACAGGTGGCTAATCTCTTCTCTGCTGCCTGTGTTTTTACAGGCATGACACTGACATGTGATATTTCACATCTACCCCCAACCACTGATACATCAAACCCTTATCACGGACATGCAGGATGGTAAATGTAGAGATTATCCCATTCTTTGTAGCTAGACATCTACATTATGGAAGTAACAATCGGCTGGGTTTACATACTCGTATGTAGGATGTGAATTGACATCTGAATGCTGTTATAAGCCTGGGAAGCTTCATTTGAAGGTTACTCACATTAGACCCGTTGATGTACATGATAAAATGGTTAATTGTCTTATGTTAGATATGCTCATGGGGGACAAACAGTATCTGGCCTTCAAACTGTTCCACAAGTACAAGGCTTCTGTAAAACTTAAATTCATTGTTAATTTCCTAAATTGCTCTTGTTCTCCTTAGAGAAAAAAAATCTAATTTTGTTGTAGTATGCCATGATATAACATGATTTGTTTGTATAAACCTATTTATTTTGATAAAAGTATAGTTAATTCATGGTACTGTTTATAATGGTAGTAAATGACTTTTTGCACTGTTACAGCTGGAAGAAATACGTAATAGATGTAAAGTGCTAGTGTACAGTGCAGTCAAACCTCCCTGATCCAGGCAGAAGAGGGCCGAGGGGTGCCCGTAAGTAAGAAATGCCCGTAAGTAAGAAATGCCCATGAATTAGAAATGCATCGACAGTACAACGCACATGTACATGTGTACACATACAAGCTACGTGATATTTACCACAGGTAACAAGCTTCGTCCAGCTTTTGGAAATGTGAAGCTCTAACAATACAACGCCTCTTAGCTAATGCAGCATTAGTGGTAGTTGTCACATGCTTCTCAATTTTTTTCTTTACTCTTCTAAATATCGAGTAACATAGCCACTCCGAAATGGTCTGCAACGACTCTGTGTGATTTTCCTTGTCGTATCTCTATAATGATATCGAGCTTCTTTTGGAGAGACGTGACACTACGCTTCCTTTCCGAAGCCATGGATCTTGCATAGCTGCTGGTTGTGTAAGGTTTATTTGCACATGTGCGTGCCCAGAGATGCCCAATAGAGGGAGGTGCCCATATATTGGAGGTCCGGATAAGGGACGTTTGACTGTATTGAATGGATTTTATTTCCTACAATTGTGCTCAACATTTTATTCTGGTTGTTCACAATAAAAAATATCATGACAACGGCACAGAGCTATAGAAAAATCTAACTTCATTACCCAGGCTCTGGACACAGTACACAAGCCCAGATAGAATGGAATACCAGTTCTGTGCGCAGTCCCGTGTGGGCAGGTTTTCTGATTCAGTCTTTTCCTCTTCATCTGCCACATTTGGTGGACTCAAGCCCTTTGAGCATATTACAATGGACATCACCAATGACGATGATGTGGGGCCACAGTAACCTGAAGAACCAGAGGGGTGTACTATGAAATGGGCTTACTGGCTTAGTGAGGTTTCTTGAGGCCTACTTTCAAATTATGCATACTATGAATTGTAACATTTCTAAATGGGGTATATAGTCACAGTAATTAACACTGCATACCCAACCCACTCTGAACAGGTTTAAATGTCAAGGTCGGCGTCTAACCATCCCTGTCCTATGTGTTCTGACCAGGAGGTGGCTGGCCAGGCTATTCCCTCCTCCATTTAGTCCCTTAGCCCTAGTGTTTTTCTTTGTTCCCCAGACTGCCCACATAGCTCAGTGGGTTGAGTGTGGCTCAGAAACCATTAACTCTCTAGTCATGGGATTAGCTGTTAATTTGTACTTACTGTTTTCCCAGTATTTGTATTACTTTGTTTTGTTTCACAGTTACAGGTTTGCTCCGCTTTTTGTCCTGTTCTCTTCCAGTCCTGTTTATATTTTAGTTCCATGTTACTTATCCTATTGTACTATTCACAGTGTGGTTAGTGTTTCCTAGTTTGTGTGCTTCTTTCAATGACTGTGTTGAGCTATTGTTTAAATGCTTTTTAAGATCTTATTTTAAGAATCTTTTGCAATTAGGTTTCGTGTAGCCTCATTTGGACACAGTATGACTGCATTATCTGCTGCCGACACACAATCATAAGCAACTCTAGGCTTTTCTTGTAGGAGCTGCAAGGTGAGAGATCCCAACCAGTAATTGATCCAAATATATAAAATTGTAAAAAAAAATACATTTAGAATAAATTCTTTTCACATGGATATGACAAATGCAAGCTACATTTTCAAATATAACTTTACAATATAATTTTACGGAATAGCATTTTTATCTGCCGATGGACACAACAGATTCAGGTGTGGCAGCCAGAGTTGTGTTACTGGAGTCCAGTCTCATGTCCACATAAGAATGGATTCAGTCTTATCCCGAACTTGGCTGTGTTTTACCAAGCCTCAACTGGGACTTGAAAACTCAAAGGAAGACTCAAAGTCTTCCTGAGTCCATAGCATTTGTCTGTAGACCCTTCCCACCAAATTTATATCATGAATCAGACTTGACTAAGGGGAACTCGACCACAGCAACAGCGTCAGCTTCATTACATTCACCGAAGCCCTATTTATTTCTGCTGTCAATTTATTTTTTGCACAATTTTCTCTTCTTAATAACTAAACACATTGATGGCACTTTACTGCACAAAGTAAGCAGTAATAATACCCATTTGGGTAACACTTTGACAGGGCACATACTTAGTAATAATTAATACTAATGATGTCATGAACAAACAAGAGATCAGTCTTGAACTTCTGTTGTACATGACTTGTCCCTTCAGTAATTCTTTCAGTACGAAGATTTACAGAATTAACAGATAGTAACAAATAAAGTAACTGCTTAAGATACCACAGGACTACAAAAAAAAATTCGGGTGCCAAGGTTTTTTGAATGGATTTAGGGTATTTTGAAGGTGCTGAATTCAAAAATCATTACTTTTCCTGAATTGGTTCTAGTTTTTGAGATAATGGACATCCATGAACATAATGCATTCCCCCAATATCACTTGTGTGTAATAACAAATGCAATAGCTTTTGGTCTGTTTTTTGATTCTTTAACAGACTCTTAGGAAATGAAATGAATGATGAAGCACTGAAGGAGAGCTTGAAAATAAAATTAGAGTAAAGTTCACATGTGCGTGTTTGCATGTTCATTTATTGCTGTTGTTACTGGTGGTGAATATTTACCCAGATCAAATCTGCCAAGTCCTTCCAAAGGAAGGGCATCATCGGAACACCTGTCTGTCTCATGATAGGGCCATGAAAAAATGTAGTTTGGCCAGAAGGGGATCCATTTGGGCTTCAAAAATGTCCCTTGGTTTTCCACCTATTTTGACTTCACCAACATATTTCACAAGAGGGCCAGACTTCCAATGCTCGTTCGACAGCTGATTTGAGCCACCGATGACCATAGAAATATAGAGGAAATCTTAACGATGATGTTGCAGCTGTGAAGTCCTCACATCAGAGTGGAAAAGAAAATGTAGTGCTTTGAGCACTTTCTCCACCATCCACACTTCAAAACCAGTCTTGAATGAGTCGTGAAGGGTATGTACCTATAGGCCACAACTTCCTACAATTACTGTGTCCCAGCAAATTGGTCACCACAGCATGAATGTCATCATTGGACGTATAGGTGTGATGTCGAGTAACCGTTTGCAAAGCCCATAGCACTTCTGCTTTCAGTGTGTCGGTTGAGGAGAGTGTACTGAAGGCAATGCTTGTCATGGGATCTGGAGATGCTACCAAAGCATGTGTAGGCTTGTATCTGTAGAGGTTGTACTTGCAGGACTAACAACTGAATGGGGACAGTTGTCTGACTTATTACAAAACGCTTGTGCTTCTCTCCCCTGATATGCAAGATTTTTTTTTTTTTTTTTTACAATAGTCATCTTTTTCAACCAGCCACAGTACTTTTTTTTTTGAAGCATTGACAATAACAATAACTAATTAATACAGTATTTAATCAAATCATGCATAACTTTTCCCTGTCACTGTTAGATATTTTACATTTCTTTTTTGTATGATACTGTTTGCTTTTGTATGACAGTTTACTTACTAATTGTAACTAAAAAATATACTTGCAGTTCTAAATGCTTTTCAAACGTGTTACTATTAAATATCTCAGAAACTAGAGCCAATCTGGCAAAACCAAAGTCATATTCTTAATCAGCACCATGGACTTAATATAAAACCCTTCAAACATCGTTGGCACCAACATCACTGTATACCAGTGTAATTCATGGTTAATGAATCATGAGGCATGGTTTAACATGAGATTAGGATGAGGTACTGCAGGGACAACAAGTTTGACAGAGGAGACAGGGACATAGGCAAAAGTGCAGACTATAGGGGAAAGCCAGGGAAATATCACACAAGAAAATACATACCAGGGGAAAACCAGAACAAGCCAGGGTAGTGGGGCAGACACTGAAGCAGGAAAGTGAGTGAGGCCAGACTGGGGTTTCTGAAGTTCCCCAAGGGTCCCCTGAGGTGTTGGTAAGTTAGTGATCTGGTGGCACCAAGGGAGCTGTAGAGTGTAGAGTGTTGAAGGGCCCATAGGACCAGGACAAGAACAAGTTGTGTCTTGGAGACTGCAGAAGGTTGACTAGGTCTGGGGTCAAGGCATTAACTGGACACAAGGGCCCTGAAGGACAGGAAGGGATTTCTGGGCCCACAGGACTGGGAAAACCTGCAAGACAGGGACAAGATGGTGTTGTCAGGACTCTTGGAGAGGGAACACCAGCAGAACAGTCTGGTCTGAGTTCATTGGTGCTGAGAATTCCCCTAGTCCAGAGCAGAGACCAGGACAGGGGCTGGGACAGGACCGCAAGGGGCCTACAGGGCAGGAATTGGACATGACACATCTGGCACAGACCACGTGTTCCCATTTCCCTTTTTGACTTCCCTTAATTTTGGTGGCCCTTCATGGGCCTAGCATCAAAAGGTTGTGGGGTTTCATCGGGGGGCCCATGAAGTGGAACTCAGAACAGTGCCCAGAGAGTCCAATTCAAGTTTCTCCCCAGCCTGAGCTGGGAATGACCAACACAGCGGCCGCGGAACGGTCAGTTGGTGGTGGGTCAGGAACAGGACTTACGGGCGACGCAGTCCCCAGCAATTCTATGGAGGGCTCTAGGAAGGAGCCTTGTCATGGTGCGGTGGATTCCTCTGACGAGGGGTCTGACAAAGAACAAGCCAATGAAGGGACAGCGACAGAGGTAGACAAGCCAGGAACCGATGGGGCGGCGACGGCTGCAGACGTGGTAGCCTCAGGCAAGCAGGTAGGTGAACAGGCTGCCGTGTAGGTTGGGGCCAAAGAAGCGACGGCTGCTGGCAGGCAGGACCACGGCCAGCATCTCTGTTGGCGGGCAGAGCACGGCAGGGTCCTCTGAAGGCAAGCCAGGCATAGGGGGGACCTTGGGCAAGCAAGGCATTAGCAACACAGTGACAAACTCCCCTCCTCTGGTTCAAAGCGTGGCAGCTTTTTCCTCTCAGGTCAAACGCTAGTGTAGCAGTGGCAGTTTCTGGGCTGGGGTGCTTGCTGAGGGCAGACCTTCAGGGCTGGGTGCAGCAGCAACCATGGCCTCTTCTGGGCCGGGCATAGAGAGGGAGGACGTGCTCTGGGGACATGAAAAACCATGGGAGGAGCAAAGGGCACAGCAGTGAGCTGACCCTTGTCTGGTTCAGGCAAGGTGGGACCTGGGACAGATCGCACCTCCCTAGTTGAGGTGGTGGACGGAGTCAGAGTGGCCACTTCTGGGCTGGGCTCTGGTATCAGGACACCCAAATCATGGCAGGATGATCATTCTCTGGTGGCTGGGATTCAGCGTGTTTAGCGGGTCCTGGGATTGGCACAGGTTAGCAGGAAGGGCCACCAATAGTGCTACTAAACTTTCTTTTGTACAGCTGGCAAAGAGGAGGCAAGGGAGATGGCTAGCAGTCCCTCACTGATCTGGTGCAACAGAATCACTACCCTTTAGGGCTCCTGCAACAGAGTTCCTCTAATAGCTATTGGAGAACCATGGGGGGGGGGGGGGGGGGGCATTGTCCGGTACAGGCATCTGCCACACAGTTGAGCATTTTCAAGGTAGTCAAATCTCATCTGGAGTCAAAAAGAACAACCGTGGGGTCATTTTCTAGGTTTAGTCATTCTGGCTAGAGAAGGATGAGCCAGCTAGAGGCTGTGCAGAAACAGGGGGTCATTGGGGGAATTGGCAGGATGGCATATGAACAGGGAGCATGGGAGCAGGGGCGCCGCTAGCAATTTTGGGCCCTATGACAAAATATGAGGTTGGCCCCCCCTACCAGTGTTATTATTAATAAAGCAGATCTCTGGGGGCCCCTAAAGGGCGTGGGCCCCGAGAATCGTCACTGTTTACCCCCCCCTTTACAGCGCCCCTGCATGGCAGTAAGAGATGCTAATATACATGACTAACAGAGGCGTTAACGCAAGGCAGCTGTGGCTGGTTAACAAGCGGTAAGACGAATAAGCTTCAAGCGCGGCTGATTAGAAGCCATGCCCAAAGGAAAGACAGGGAGCAGCCAAGCAGCAGGCCGGATGTGACAATTATGTAACTAAGACTTAGTTTGCGGTTAATTAACACATAAGTAGTATTTTAATATTATTTGTGCCCCATTAAGTAAAGTTTAACCCCTGTTTCTTTTATTTTGCCACGGTATGTAGCCCTGGAAGTTTGCTCAGTATTTTAAAAATCTTTGTCAGGCTGCTTTCTCCTTGCTTAATAAGGGCATTTGCAAATGCTAATTAAAATAGATTAATTGTAGCAGCTTAATATAATACCATAAGCTGTGTGTCATCAATATAAGCTATTTAATTTCTTCAGACATGAAATAACATGACTTTTGTCAGCTGGTGTTAGTGAGGTCAGGTTGGTGTAACTCTTAATTCTGCTTGATGTTAATTGGGACTCCACCTGACAAATCAAATTTATATGACACTAATTTGGACCTCTGCAATTCATTTGACTTTGAACTTAAGCCTGGTTCTATTTATTTATTTATTTTTATAAATTTAAACATATATTTACAATGATACCTGTATGATATTTCATTGGTTTCCCCAGATCATAACATGAAGTGATCTTAGTAATCCCAAAAGAGACAAATAATTTAATATATTTGGAAGAATTGATGACTTTCCTTGTGGCTTATACACCCCTTGCGGTAACTGGTAAGTTAACATTTCATTTGCTTGAAGGAACATGATGTAAATGCCTTTTTATTACTGGTTGCACGGCCTGCCATTTGGAAAAGCCCAGTTCAAGCGCTTTGTTCATCTAATGACGTTATGTCAATGAAGTCAAGATTTGCCTTCTTTCCTTTTTTTCCCCCTTGTGTTTCAATATTTGTAAATAATACTAATACAGCGACCCACATCTCTGTAAATGTAGCATGTTTCAGATGTACAGTGAAAAAAATAAACTGAGAAATAAGATTATAGTAGCTTTTTTATCGGGACAGAACCGGAAGATTAATATGATAAAAATAACCTGCATCATGTTAGAACAGAGTTAACAATACTGCCTAGTCTGTGGATATGGGGACGGGCGGGGGGGGTAGTGTAATTTTCTTTCTTATTGCTGAATTTGAAACATGAAGCCCAGTTTAGTTTTAAGATCTGCTCTTTAACTATGAATAGAGTGTTAGCAATTATTTGATATTACATTGATGAATAAAAGCTTCACTGACAATGAAATTTTAGAAATATATCACAAAGAAATCTTAATCCTGTCTCATGAAGTATTTACTAAAGAGCTTGTAAATGTTCAAATTATGACTAATTTCTGAGTGTATAAGTTGTTTTGTAAATATCAGGACCATGATTTAATAGTGATTTTTTTTTTTTTGCAAAAATCTTTTTGTCTATATTATCAAATGATTAATAAGTTTATTAATAGTTAAGGAGACATTAAACAAAACAGGAAAATAGGAAATCCTCCTCTCATCAGCATGGCCACGTCGATCACGCATAATGTGGAAAAAGAAGGCATGGCCGTCGAAGTCTAAATAATTAATTTAAGCAAGAAAAGGGGTTGACTTTAGCAACAAGCTAAACATGTAACATGGACGCATATACAGTAAGGTAATGGTGTAGCGCTTCTGAAAGGCTCGTATATGAGGTAATGGGGTAGTGCACTTACAACTGCATATATATATATAGGAATTCTCACAAACATGAGAAGCTTTCAAAAAAACGTTAGTGAAATGCAACTGACATTACCTCAACTTCTAAGGCATACTAAAATGATACATGACACTACATAAAAACTACGTAAAATGTTTTCTGCATTCCGTGTGACCCATAGTTTGGAGCAATTTCAGTATAACAGAGAAAACAGAATGTGTTTCAAAATTATTTATTGATAAAACCGCAACCAACAGTTAGGAACAGTTATAAATCAAAAGGCAACGAGTCCGTCAACATGTCTGAATAACAGTTTCACTGTCTAATATATTTGAAATCTTAGTTTGTACAACCGTTCGGATCTAGGAGCACCTTTTGTTGTTCGCACTCAATTTAACTGGAAGCAGTAGCCAGGTGAATGGCCAAAATATGCTCATGTCTTATTAATGTGTTTTATTCAACAACATGTGTGTTTCGTCCTAATATTTTAACTGCAGCTGGACTTTAGGCTTATATTTAAGTTATTAAACACTATCTATAAATAGGCCTATAAGGTATAATTTCATATGTGGCATAAGTAATCTGGATAAAAGCTTGCCTTTATGTTCAGTGTTGAATGAAAAAAGGGTGGTTAGTCTTCATACCCTGTAGAGTAAGCTACTGTGCCAGCTGGTCGCCAGCTTTCTCTTGAGCATTTTCACACTGCAGTCGAGATCAAAGGAGCACACCTTTTAGACAAAGCACCTTAACAATTAATGGGTATGCAACTTACAGTAGCTAGCACATGCATACTAAATCAGTATGTTGGTTGTAATTGAACCAAAGGTATGGATTTACCTGCTTAATTGTGGACCTGAGATATCACCATTAAGATCACTTTGATGTGAAATATGGATTTCCACTGTATTTGGCAGTATCTCATTTTTCCTTTAATTACTATTGAGTTTAATTTCAATAATGACTGCAGTCACCTTGCATTTCCCTTCCTTAAGGTGTCTAGGGCCCTGAAAAGGGAGTATTTCTGTTTTATTATTAGAGAGGTATGGGATGCTAGCAAGACCTCAGCATCTCCAGTGGCGTTCACTGGCTTTTTTTATCAGGTCAATACAAACAAGGCGAGCATCATTCCTTTTTTTCTCCTTGGCACTTTTGCAGAGTGGACTCGTATTATGTGCTTTGGCGAAAATTATTCACACATTGACTGAGTCCTGCAGCTGTCAGGTAAATAGAATAGCAAATGTCCTGGAAATGACCCCATCCTATGGCTGTGACAAGATGGATTATTCTGAGGGAAAACAAGCCAGCATGCTGAAGCGGAACCTGTGCAGTATGCCAACGTCACTGTTATTCTGGTCACATCATTGCCAGACAAAAGTAAGGTGAGTGCCGTGCTCACTGCTTGCCTTTTTATGTCCCGTAGAGGGTCTTTTTATGAGGCACACATTTTATATGGCAAGGTTATGACCATATAATGGTTATTGCTTAGGATTGCAAGGCACTTTTTGTGCCACATTAACAGTTTTTTTTGTATCATTCATAAAAGATTTTGATTTTATCATACATTCCTAATATGGAAAATGAATCATTTGTCTTTTGGTTTTGATTTTTGGAACACTTCGTTTAAAGTGTAAACATAAGTAGGTAGAGCTGGGGAAACTGCATCGTAGAAAAGCTGAGACTCAAAGAAATCTTTTACATGTCTGTGGAGAGACTGACCCCTTGTGTAGTTGAAAACTAGACAAATTGGAGTAGAGGGCTGTGAAAGATACTTATTACTGCCACTGGTTACCAGCCCACACGTCTGTCAGATGTGACCATCTCACTCCTGTCGTTACCCCAAACTAAGCTGGAGAGAAATCCAATAGGTTCCATTTCTAGGTAAAATTAAATGAAATTGTCAACTCTGCAAAAAAAAAAAAAAATAACATGTTGCTCTTCCCTTCAATCACAGTCCTTTCATAGCTCAACTCAAAGCTGTCTTTTCCATTTTAAACTGAGTTGGTTCTTGATCTGGAGCTCCAATCTGGGGTCATGATCCTCATAGCGACACCTTATGGATCTCTATTGTTCAGAGATTGTTTCTTGGGGGAGCATATACATCTCATACAGGTACGTAAAATATTGAAGAAACTGACAAAAAACTAAATCAAATTGTTTTCTGTTTGACATCATCCTGAGAGAGACATGGCGGTATCGAATGTCTGCTTCCTACAGCTATGTAACATTGCCAAACTATGTGTTTCTTAATGTCTTGAATAGTAAGGAAACAATACATGATTTAATAAACAGTAGGTTAGACTACTGTAATGCTTTATTATTTGGCAGCACACACCGCACATTAAAAACGGTGTATTGTTTCTAAAATGCAGCAGCTCAAATGAAATGCTTTAAGTCTCACGAAAGTTACAGTCAGGGAGAAGACAATCTTGAGAGCCATAAAGCTTGACTTGAGCACCTAAAATCCTTCAAATGATCCTGAATAATCAGCGGAGTTTCATGAGCTAATCTGTCATCCATTGAAAAGTGAGGTGGTGAGAGCCTGCACCACAGCCACGCCCCCTCGTCTGGTCTCCCTCACCGGAGTACTGATGCAGTTTTCCATGTCTGGTTGTGACTAATTGCCTAGCCTTCTATACCAGTTCTGTCGGTTCCTTCAGTGTGAGGAAGCTGACCTAATGTCCTCTTACAGAGGGTCTCTCTGCCCTGCTTTTTCCTTGTGTGTCTGAATTTCCTCTTGTGTGACTTTTGATTGAGCGTATCTCCCGATCCCCAGCCCTATGAGTATAAGAGTTCCAAAGTCCTTCTGAGTGAGCCTGCTTGTACAGATATCCTTGCGCTCGCACAAGTGCTTCTCTCCTTCCGTTACCCAGGATAGACTCCCCAGCTTTTTGACTTTGGCTTGGCTCCCAGACTATAAGTCCTATCTAGTGTATTGCCTATCTGTTTGCTTCACATTTGGGTCCCCTGTTCCTGCTCTGCCCGATGACAGAGGTCTTTCTCTGGTTGTCGTTTAGACCGTTTAACTATTTTAGTAATGCTTTACGGCCATCTCACTCCAAAGTTGTTCAAAAGCTTTATCACAACACATTATCACTGTAAACAGAGGACAAGTCAAATTGCTTGCATTTATCTTTTGCCTATTGTTTAAAACATAAAAGGAAACCTTGACCTACGGAAATAACCTGTCATGAATCTGATTCTTATAGAAGACCCCAGGAAAGTGAACAGATTAAAAGCCATTTTTCTTTGTACCTTTCAGCAGGTACTGTGCAACAGTTTAATGAACAGTTGACTAATTGAATGAAGATTACTATCAATATCACAAGCTCCAGTTTTAACCCTATTTTTTTCCTAGATCATAAAGTGTTCTGCAATATGCACTGTGATTCTTTGTCTCATTTCTCTTCTGATCCTCTCCCACTGATTTGTATATTCAGTGTTTAACTGTGATAAATTTTGAGTCACAACCAATTGACTAGTTATAAGTCAGTACCACGTAGAGAGGAACAAGAATGATCTTACTTTAAAAAGTAAGGGATGTTGGTGCTACTGGTTTGTAAGTAAGTTTATATGAACAAAATGGAATTTTTTGGGGAATGCAAGAGTAGGAAACACATTTTCCCTGTTGAATATGCAGCAATAACACATGATGTATTGCTCTATGCATATATTAGCATCACATAAAAATTATGGATAGTGACTGATGCCAGCATTGCCTCAAACAGGGAGAGGGGAAAGATTTGGCTCTGTAAAATGTTAATTATATCGTCAGTTGGACAAATACAAATATATGGGTTATATAAGGGATGCTGTGACATGACGCTGCTTAGAGGCATTTAACTTGGGGAAAGTGTGGACGATTGTCTTGTTCCTCAGTGTGTCAGTTGAATAAAACATGCATATATTCTGTTCTTAAATATTCAAATACTGGGTTAATCTGAGAAGTGTTCTCTAAACCTTGCAGGGAAAATACATATCAGTCATATTTGTCATAACCAAATAAATCACAAAGTAAGATTTAAGCATGCAAAATTTGTCAGCTAATCACTGATTTGAGAAGACTGTCAGTTTAAAAAAAATCACTGCTAATTGTAATGTTGATTTTTTTAAATACTATTTATTAGCAATTAAAAGATAAGGTATGCATTTTACCATTAGTATGCTATGAGGAAGGGTTTGTCTGTTTTTAGTTATTCATTGTATTGTATGAAGCCTTGATGTCTGGATGTTTTAGCAGAGAAAACCAGAATGAATTTCATTATTAATGCATAGGTGTTATGGCTTTATTTCGTTTGTCCCGGTGTGAATGGTGGATGTGAATACCATGTCTTGAGCAGAGATCTATAACACACAGCCTAAGGACATGTTTGTTTGCATCATGACACATCCTCTTCCAGATCTCACTCCACTCTTGCATTCCATGCTGGAAAAAGTATACCAACGTGCACTAAATGCTAGTGTCCAATAATACATAAAAGTGTACTTGTGCCAAGACTAAATATTTATTTGTGTGTTTGT
>JAODKE010003944.1:0-13832 GCA_026779605.1 Mormyrus hasselquistii
CCGGGCAACTTAGCTCCTGGGATCATTGGAACACGCAAACCCCTCCACCACGATAAGGTGTCGGCTCCAGGAGAGGGACTGATGTTTTAGCTAGATCAAATTTCTAGTCCGACTGAAATGAATGACAAAGACATTCTGAATCTCACTAGCTAAAGCAGAATTTCTGATATCAAGAATTTGGGATTATACCTAGTTACAATTAAATTTGAGATATCCTCTTGAAATTACTTAAACCTGAAATAGTTTGCCATATTTGTGGCAGATTAGCTCTGTGCATTGCAGTGCCTCACTAGGCAGGTTTCCATAGATTTTATGTGCAAAAACACATAAATGCTAAAAAGTCGGCAACGGAAACAATGTGTAATGTTAAATTTTCCAAGTGTTGACACAAACTTGTACCATTTAGTTTTAGTGGATAAAGTCTTTGTGGACACTTGGTATTTAGCAAAAAACTATGGTGGTTTTTTACAAGAAAGAATGCCATTTACACAGTAGTTCTGACAAATAACAGAACTTTTATCATGTGTGTTTCCTACAACAATCACAAACATGCAAATGATGTGGTGGACTGTTGTCTTGCTGAGACCTTACTGAGTAGTGAGATTTCTCTCACTACTTTACACTTGCCGCAGGTTGTCAGTTTCTGATTGACTTTTAGGTCAGAACTGGTGGTTGGTAGTTGCCTATTTCTGGCCCAATAAAAGGTCCTATGTCCAGACATTTCAAATGTAGAACTGGGCATCCTAAAATGTTTAATCCAGAGATTTGGTGTAAAGTGGTTCACTACTGCATCCTCCTAAAATGTAATTATTTTGTTTCGGGAGCATCTTCTTTGGCTGATAAACACATACACTGACTAATTGAACTAATAAAATAATTTTAAAAAGACCAATGCACGGCAATCTCCAGTTACGAATGAGATCTGTTCCCTAAGTCTGCATTTAAGTTGAATTTGTAGGTAAATCAGAAAAATAATACAGTTCATAATAATAATTATACAGTGATAATAATACTAACTACATTTGCTACTGTACCTCGAGTCGACAAACTGCTGAAGCTGTGCAATGTTTTCATGAGCTTCACAAAGCAGTGCATTATGAACCTTTGAATTTAACCCAAATTTTTATGTAATAGGCTTTATGTTTATTTGTATGTATGAGTTGTCCTTATGTCAGACATAAGGATTGTCTGCATATCCTTTCCATTTTGTCCTGTATGTCATATGCCATATGTAATTTATATATCTACTAGGACTAGGTGTTAAAATCCCTTGATGATCAGTACTGTATGGCGATTTCCTCTTAGGTAGGTGACCTCATGGGTTTTCATCTGACGATGCTCTGCCTCCAGTACGATACATCGTCAGTTGTATACCCCGAGGTCATTGGGCGTTTTGACCATTTATCACAATACACCCTCACTCGAGACCGGCCCACCACAGGCTGATCAGACCTGGGTGGGTGCCGCACTGGAGGCTCCACGGGTTTCCCAGCCTGTCTCCTTCCGCTTCAGCTACAGCCAATGGTTCCTTGATGGTCTTCCACTGAGCCTGCCCTCTAACTTCCACCTCCTTCAGTAGGCTTTTGGTGGAACTAGCTACAAAGCTCCTGCAACCCACCGCCACCGGCCGCACAAATACTTTGCAGCCCTGGCCTCTGCTTCAGCTGCCAGGTTTGCATATTGTATCTTTTTCCTTTCAAATGCTTCATCAATTGCTTCCTCCAATGGCACTGTCAGCTCCACAATAAAGACACATTGACAGGATTTGGACTAAAAGATCAGGTCTGGCTGCAGGTTAGTTGCTGTCATTTCAGGTGGGAAAATGACCCTCTGATTTAAGTCCACCTGCATTTCCCAATCTTCCCAGTTCCACACCTGGGTATTCACCAGCCTCTCTAGCCGGCGGGGCAACAGTCCAAACTGACAGCACCAAAGCTTCAGCCTCCCTGGGAGAGCAGTGTTGTTTATTTGCTTTAGGCCACTGATGGTGTCCTTCCTGAGTTGGTCTACCTGTTCAGAGTCTTTAAGCACTGCATTGTACTACCTTCCAAGGCTTTTGATGGGCTTTTCCTGAATCGTTGGTATCAGCAGTTTGTTATTATGAAACCTCTCATTGGTGAGCTGGCCCTTCACAATGGAGATACTTTGGGATTTGTCTGGTTTAATCTCCATTTGTGCCCACTTGATGTTACCTTGGAGTTTGTCCAGCAGGCATCTCGTGCATGCCTTAATTGATATTATAGTCGTCACGTCATCCATAAATGCCCTAATTGGAGGAAGACGCAGCCTGATCTTCCAAGCACCCATCGAGAAGCTTGAATAATTAGCTCCATCGCCATGGTAAAGGCCAGTGGGGAGATGGCGCAACTCGCCATTATGCCAATTTCCAGGTGCTGGCAGGCAGCTGTATTATCCTGGATTGTTATGCAAAACTGAAGATCCTGGAAATAGGCTTTGACTAACCTTGTGATAGCCTCTGGGACTTGGAAAAAGTTGAAAGCTGCCCATAGCAGCTCATTAGGCACTGACCCGAAGGCATTAGCCAGGTTAAGAAAACCACGTGCAGTTCTTTCTTTTCCTTCTTAGCCGTTTGTACCTGATGCCAGATGAAATTCGCATGTTCCATGCTTCCTGAGAAACTCCTTATTCCTGCCTTCCGTACTGAGATGTCAACATAGTTGTTTTTTTGCAGGAACACAGAGTTTTTGAACCACAACACTGAAGAAAATCTTTCCCTCCACATTCACTTTCGTCAGTTTCCAGAGGTACTTCAAAATGCCTGGCGTGTGTTACGTGGAGGAAGGAAAGAAGCACGGATCCAGTAATGCAAGAAATGCTGAGCTTTAATACGAAAAGCGATTGAACAGAGATAAAGCTTCCCACAATCCCAATTAAGGGAAGCGCCGCCGTCCGCGGCAGCGGAACAACTGTGTCGAATACGGGAGCTTCTCTCTGGGTGGAGCTGAGGCAAACAGAACCAGAAATGCAGGTTGAGAATCGAAGTCGGTAAACAGGCAGGGAGGTCAGCAGCCAGGGAGTCAGTCCGACGGAGGTACACAGGACGGCGGGACATGAGGAGAGCAGGACACAGGAAGCCGGACTCAGCGGGACGGGTAAGTCAGGGATGGGATCTGGGCTGCGGATGGAAGGCACAAGAGGTAAAGGTCCAATAACAGGGAACTGGGGTAGGTACAGGAGATCGGGGAGATGGAAGACAAGTAATTGCTTAGTACGGCTTCTTCTCATCGGCTCAATACTTCGCACTTGTATGATGTTAGTTCTCCCCTTTTGACTGATCCTTCATTCGTGGAGAAGGAGCTACACCTGTCTGGTCCCGTCCCCTGTGGGTGTGACAGCGTGTTCTTCTAGAACTTGTACGGAATGCCATTAGGCCCAGGGGCTGATGCTATTCTTGCCCTTTTTACTGTAGTCTCAACTTCCCTCCATGTAGGGGGTCTTGTATCCAACTGGTGCTCAGGTGGTTGGATTTGTGGCATGTCCTCTGGGATAGTGACTGGCTCATGCCTCTGGTAGTCGAAGTAGGTCTTGCTCAGGTGCTCCTCTATTTCCCACACAGGTACTTTAAGGGTCCCGGTTTTCTCCTTGGAAAAGGAGTTCCTGTTTGCTCTTTCTTCTTATGTTGTTTTCTCAAGCGCCTTGCTCTTGATTTCGCCCTGTAGTGCCTCGATTTCCTTTCCTCTTCCGAGGCTTTCTTCCACTGTTTTCTCAGACACCTTCTTTCTTTTACAAGTCGCACTATATCTTGCTGCCTCCTGGACTTCATATCACCTGAAAGTTTCTTCTGAGCTCCAAAGCTCTTGCTTTTCTCTCTGAATCTCTCAGCACCAGAGCTGTAGATAACTAGAAAAAAATTTCTTTCGACGACCCCTTTCAGATATTCGAAGAGATGTTCAAGGTCTAAGTCGACGGTTCCCCACTCCTTTTTCTGGCAGGATTTTGGCCACAGAGATTTTCGTCCATCCATCTACCTCTCAACTACTGACTGTGGCTGGCTTGGGTCTGGGCTCGTGTCCATTGATGGAGTTGTGCCTGGCTGAGCATCGTCTGGGATTTTCATACCCTGTGGACTGTGGTGAGTTTCCTGCCACTGGGCTTCGATTGACTGATTTGCGCTAACTCAATGGAAGTAGTGGTCAGTGCGAGGTCCTTTGGTAAGCTCTTTCAGGCACTTCATCCTGCCTTGATGGATCTTGAGACCCTTCTCCAATGTTATCTTTTTCCAGCCACAGATGCAGCTCTGCAACTTGTGTCCTGCCAGTGCTGATCATCAGTTGCATCGTTGTTTTTGTCTTCTACCATGCGATCTGTCAGCAAATCATCTTGCACCCCCGCTGTCGCAGACTCTGGGATTATTCTTCCTCTTAAGGTCTCCGTAGCCATATTTGGGTGGATTTGAATCATTGACTTGTGACCTTATCCTGCCGGCTTGAATAGCTAGCCCTAGTCAGCCCCCTTGGGGTCTACTGTATTTCATCCTGTCAGCTGACTCTGCAGGCTGTCATCAGGTTTTTCCCAGGTTGTCAGATGCACTTTCACAGCAGTCACTAGTTTCAAACCAGAGTTTAATATGTCTACTAGGACATTTTTTTTAAATAATGTACTCTGCTATATAAATTCTAAATTAATCATCCCTCCATCTTCCGCACGCTTTCTTCAGTTCACCTTTCCTAGGAAGGGTACATCCTGGACAGGATGTCAAACAATCTTAAAGTGCATACAAACAAAAAGGACAATTCACTGAGACAACTTGCAACTTCCATGTGTTTCAAATGTGGGATAAAACCTCAAGGGAGAATGTGCAAACTCCCCCACAGACAAACAGGTAGGGTGGAAATAAAACCTACAAGCGTGGAGGTTTAAAGTTACATCGCCTCCTGTAATGTCGCCTGCTAGAAAATCTGACAAACAGAACTCAAACCCTCAACCATTTAATGCTACTTCAATCACTTTCTCTGCATTCCATTGTGTGTTTACATGCTGACTCACATAACACAGCACAATGCAGGTTACAACTATGGTTCCACTTATACACAATGGGCTAAAATGAGACTTGTGGGTGTTTATCAGCTGAATGGAGGAGGCCAAGGGCACCACACTGGAAGATCTTGACTGTTGTAATGCATCTGAAAATAATAAAGACACAGAGCAAGAGAGGAGTGTCATGATGATTAATTTGACAGATACGGAAGATGGATTTGGTACATGTAGAATATCTAGTGTAAACCAGGAAGACAACATTCTATTTCATAAAAATACATTAGAGTGGGTCTGACCTATTAGTTATTTCATGTAAGATTAGGTTTATTTGTATAGCAATTAGATTTTAGCAGTTCTGGATTGCAATAGTTCCTGACAAGAGAGCAAATTTTCCCACAGAATATGGCAAGAATCTGCTTGACTATGCTCAAAATGGGCTCTGATGGCTCATGTCTTCAATTCGCATATAGCAGGCTGTCAGATGTACTGCCCAGTCTGCCCACAGGGAAGCCAGCTTTTATGGTTTCCAATCTACAGTGTTTGGTTTCTGCTTGCAGTGCCCATTTGATCTATTTTTTCCCCTGTCGTAGCACAGGCTTACAGTATGTTAGCATTCTGTTGGGACGAGTGTATCCATGATTTTACGAGCTGAGCTATACTGAAACATTCATACTACTTGTTGACTTTTACATAAGGACTGGCACTAATAACGAGCTACATTTATTTTCACATTTGGTTGCTATGGCTGCCGCTTTCATTACACTGTTGCTAGCCAGATGATTATAACAGAATCACTTAGATGAGAATGTTCCCCTCTCTTATTCATGACTCTTTCCTCCTAGGACCCTCGGTTCTCAGGCTGAGCACTATGATACTATTTATTTACCATGTATGACGCACATGCAACAATTTAAAAGATTTGTTGATCTTAACAAAAACATTGTTCAGCATTATTAACTGCTGCTTCAGTTCATTGATCGACTTGATTGTCTCCTCTTAATTTCTTAGGACCGCATCAGTCAACATCTTTGGCTCCTGACACACTGATGGCTCCTGCACCAGCAGCTGGACCCATGGCTGCTCCCCCTGCGTGACCACGGGACTTCTGTATTAAAACTAAGACTTTTACTTTGACAGAACATTTCTAGTAAAATCTCAGTTTATTATTTAAGCGTCACATCAAGTGCCTCATTTTATTATATAGTGTAAAAAGATGTTGTTACACTTCAGGTTTGCAAACTGTTTGGTTTACTTTCATTGTGGAAACTGGATGGTCCTGCTTGATCTGTTGGTGAAGCCAGGTTGTAGCTGTCTCCGTGTGTACTGATGCCAGACAAAGCAGTGTCTCCAATAATGATGGCAACATGCATGTCAAATGCCGTGTAATGATCTGTCCACCCCCAGTAGCTGATCTGTCCCGTCTGTGTGAAAGACATGTTTTTTTTTGCATTTAGTTTAATATCAAACTATTTTTGATATTATTTCTGACAGGTACCTCACCTCTGACCTGACTGAATTTACTGCCTCCCAGGCAGTATTCTTTTTTTTTGGTTACCCTGGAGCTGAGCGAACCAAACAGCAAACCTCCATCTCACTGTAACTGAAGTTTCTTTTATTTTTGCTGTGATGGCCATTATTTTCAGGAAAAAAACAAGGATTTTCTGCATGGTTTACCAAAATATGGTCAATTGAGGGTGTTTCCGAATGCAAATGATTATGAACGGGCACAATCATCTGAGTAAGAATATTTATCAACAGTTCATTTTTTACAAACATGCAAACTGGCCTCCGCATGTTTTATAAATCCGGATTTTTTTTGTACTTACGAACATAAATTTCATTAGTAGGATGGAATTTAGGACAGTTTCTATGAACGGTTGATAAATGAGGGCCCAGGAGATTACAAATGCCCTCTGGTGAAGCTTATGTAAGTGTGTCATACCTGAAGCCAGCTGTGCATCTTCTGAGAACATCCACTCTGGCAGAAAATGATGAGGACACAGAACTAACCAAAGCAATAAAGTCTAGAGCATACCTGGAGGATAAATACAGTGCCATACAGGAGCTTTTGGACATCATTTCATTCCTTCATCCCAGATTCATTCACTCACAATTTTGACTAAAAACATGAAAAAGAATGGTACCAAAACATCCTCTGAGAGCAACTTTGCCCAACCATTCAAGAACAGTTCAGTGACCAAGAATACCTTTTCCAGCATGGAGCACCATGCCATAAAGGAAAAGTGATGAGCAGCAAAAAAGCAGCAACAGTACCCAACACCACTAATACTAACCAGTGCCTTGCAACACAGTCCTGTCCCAAAATAGCAGCATTACACTACACCATTAATACTACCCATTGCCTGCAACACAGTCCTGCCCCAAGTGCAGCAGAATTACCCTACACAACTAATATTAACCAGTACTTGCAATACAGTCCTGTCCCAAAAGCAGCAGCATTACACTACACCACTTCACCATTAATACTACCCATTGCCTGTTGGGACGAGTGTATCCATGATTTTACGAGCTGAGCTATACTGAAACATTCATACTACTTGTTGACTTTTACATAAGGACTGTCAAATAAACTTACTAAAATAAAATACTAAAATAAAAATACTCTCACTTCCACACATGCACCCACTCACTCGTACACATAACCTTAATGAAAAAAAAACACAACAGCAGCACTATTACACAAAGTCCCGTCATTAAATAATCAGTCAAAATTGCTGATGTTGAGCAGAGGGAGGGCACAATTTCAGCAAGTTCAGTTCTGTGATGGCTCTCGGTACAAAACTGTTTTCCAGCCTAGAAGTATGAGCCTTCACAGCTCTGTAATGTCACCCAGATGGTAGCAGAGAAAAGAATCGGTGACAGGGATGAACCGCATCAGTCAGGATGAGTGTGGTTCTACGAAGACAGCGTGTTCTGAAGATATCCTCCAGAGGATGTCATTGTCTGTCCTATTATATTTTGGGATGTGTAGATGACTCTTTGTAGACTCTTCTGATCTGCCTCTGTGCAGTTGGCATACCAAGATATTAAGCAGTATGTCAAAATGCTTTCAATGCAACAGTGATAAAAGGCTTTAAGTAGCTCTACAGTCAAGCCATTGTTCCTCAGTGTCTGCAAGAAGTAGGGCCGCTGCTGGGCCTTTTTTACCAGGGCAGTGGAATTAATGGTCTATGTGAGTTCCTCAGTGATGTTAACCCCTAATAATTTGAAACTGGGAACTCTCTCAACTTCCTCTACTCTAATTTTGAGAGGAAAGTGAGCCACACTGTGTCTCCTGAAATCATTTATTAATTCTTCAGTTAATCAGTGTTAAATTGTTTTCTGAGCACTATACTGCCAGCCTGTCTATCTCTTTATGGCATTTCATTATTATGTTTAATAAGTTCAATCAATGTCGTATCTTCATCAAATTTGACTATAGTGTTTTAGGCAGCTGTGGCAATACAATCGGATGCATACAAGGAGTACAGCAGAGGACTTAGCACACAACCCTGGGGCACTCCAGTGCTAAGAACAAGGGTGGATGAGTGAGATGAGTGCCAAGTTTAACTGTCTGTGGACGATTGGTGAGAAAATCTTTGATTGACATACATAAAGTGCTGCTAAGGCTCTTGCAGCTTATTAACCAGCCTGCTGGGGACAATAGTGTTAACAGTTATTAAACTGAAATAAACGAAAAAGATACTGTACATGGTCGACAATGCCATCATCCCCAGAGGGTTAATAATAGTGAATTACTTTATTTCCGTAACTCTGCATAGGCACTGCATCACATTTATCGCTTTCTATAGCAAATACTCAGTTTTTAATTTTTCATTCCATCTACCAATAAACGGTGAAAAGGATTTCATTGTTGCTGCTTTTCTTGTGTTTCAAACTGCCTTTCCAAAGTGATGGGTGTGGGGTGCAGTGACATTCCAGACCGATGGGCCATTGACAGTATGCTAACTACTACAGGTGTGGGGGCACCTATATCATCAATATTCTAACACTTTAGTAATCAAAACACATAAAATTTCAGAATGTCATTCATCTATGTGTAGCCAACCCCTGTGTCTATGAGCTTCAGAGCTCAAAATCTTGGCTAGAAATGTTTAAATCGTGATTTTTTTTTAGAATTTCTCAGCATGTCTGAAAATAGGTTTTCAAAAAGTATATTTATAATGTTGATTTTAACAAAAAAAAAAAAAAAAAAGAATAATAACATTCTAAGGCTGGGTTGAACCAACATGGTTTAACTTTTAAACTGAATTAAATCAAGATTTATCTACTAATCCTGTTGCACCAAAGTTTAAACCTAGTTTAAATTTAATTTACAATTAATCTTGGTTAAATCTAGACCATTGTTATTCTTACTTTAATCTCCACTCAAACCTAGATTAAATTCAAGTCAGTTGCACCAGTGAATTTAAATCAAGTATAAAGCTGAATTGGCAGTAATATTTAAACCACCCCTCGAGGAGGTTTATGTTAGGTCTATTTTAGTTTTATTGAAAACATGACTGCATTTCTTTGTTGGGTGGGATCAGAGGAAAAAATCCCATGTAGGAAAATTCGAGACAGGATAAACCCAATTGATTTTTTAAAGCAATACTGAGTTATCATTGCGGTAATGATTTACAAAAGAGTGCATCATATATACCGCTCAGTCATGGGCATTGCCGCCATTAAATCTGAAGGGGACCTCACATTTCATAATTATTCGTTTGGACTCCTCCACATTTAACATAAAATATTAGATTTATGCCAGTGTGTCCCCCCCACATTCAAAATGCTAATGACGCTCCTGCTTTCAGTGGAAAGGTTGGACCAGCTATCATGCATGGAAGTGAGAGGGACTCCACTGTACCTCGACTTATCCAGCTCCTAGTAACTTTGTATTTTTATTCTATAGGGAATTATCAGATGGTTGACGGGGATCTTTTTGGAGTTCTGCAAAAATAGGCACTTTCGCTCCGCCATACGTACCTTACTGATTGGTTGACCGCAAGCACTGGCGCTAATATGGAAGTTAGACCTCAACGTGCAAAAGCAGACCGAATTATTTTTGTACCCTAATTACATTTAATATATAAATTAATATGTTTTTTGCTAGTGTCTGCATTGGATAATTTGATTGCCAACTAATATTCTTGTAAGTAATAACGCAGGTGCCGGCAATGTAATTTGCCAGTGCCTATTAGCAGGAAAACGTTACACCATTTTTATTCTCTGGAAAAGAAAAGATTGATGGAAAAATCTAATTTGAATCATGAACATGACGCAGGTCATGTAAATAAAACATAAATAACAGACTGTCGCATTTTGATCACGATCGATCCCTTAATACCTAAAAAATTACTGGCAAAATGATATATCAGGTGCAGGGTTAACACCAGCGGTAGAGGTAAAAAATAATGGATTTTATTTTTAAAAATTTTTTAGACATTTGCATCAACTTTATTTAGGACCATATTTATTTAGCCTAGGATGCATGAATTTGTTCACATTTCCTCGGAATCCATCATGGCGGACACGTAAGCTACATTAATCCAATTTTAGTCATAGTTTAAACTGGTTTAACTAATCCATGGTTAAACTTAAGATGTGCAACGCACCTCAGATTAATTAAAAACCAGTTTAAACCTAGATTTACTAATCATAGATTAAGTTGTACTGAATAAAAGCACATGTAACACTTTGGGACAAGAGTTTTTTTAGATAGGTGAAATATTTTAAAATGTCAAGGCATGTCAGACTACCTCAAAAGTGACTCCAGAGGGTTTAAACACCATTGACATTAACACACCATTACTAGTTAACATGAAATATACTTGTTTTGATATACAAATCTGAATGCAAAATATTTTTATGGACACTATTATTGATAACATCCCCTTATAAGTTATTATTTTTTTAACAACATTATGTGATACGTTAGTTAGCCTAATCTAGCCCATTGGGTGTAATATGAAACAAACCCATTCTTTAACCTGGACACAGTAACCTAGTCTATGCTTATATTTAACATGTTTCATACAATAATCTTTACTACAGGCACCTTCTTTTTTTGCGGTTCTGGAACGATTTCTACAGATAGTGATCATTGTTTTTTCGTACTGAATGATAACCTGTGCACCCTCCTTCACAATCGCATGTACACAACACTTTAAGTGAAGCACACTTGTGCAGTTCATGAGTCTCCCATCTTCTATCATGCTGATGCTTAATTCTCTATCTCCCTCACACACACAGACACACACAGCAGACACTATTAATAACACATGTGAACTTGTGTTGGATGCACTTGGCCCGGAGACATTTTCAACTGCTGATTTTTTATTCAGGTGAATATTTAGCTTCAAATTTCATTTTTAGGTCTAAAAAATTACCGAAGTTCAGACCTCGGTGACCTCATATTTGGCTACAGCCCTGGTTGAGAAGGCAGTCTTGTGTCTACCACCACCTGATGGTAATCGCTTACCAAATCAGTCATGGAAAAGTACTGCACCCCCAATCTACAATAAGAGGAAGACATCTTTCTTGGTCTTTAGAGTTGGTCTCCTGTAATCTGCTCACATTCTTATGCTGCCTTTCAACATGATCGTCAATGCATAAGCACTACTACTCTCTTGAATAACACCTTTCCGTTCCACACATCAACTGTACTGATTTGGTGGGATTCTATGGTAGGACTGGGTAACAGGTTCATTATCAATCAAGTGAATTTTGGACTTCACCTTAGTGTATCCGAGGTCCTCATATTCCACCACAAATAGATCAACACACTTAACTAACAATGTTTTTAGTTGTGCTTGTTCAACAATGTCACCAATGTCAAGCGTGTCTAAGAGGAACAATAAACCACCTCAACCACAACTTGTTCACTGCCAGCCAAGGTAAGCTGTAATTTTACTGCACATTGCTGTTCATCCCCTGTATACTCTGCTTTTGATAAGATACTCAGCTGGGTCCCTGAAGAGAGCTACACATCTTCTGGTGATGTAGATGGATGATCTAGAGATATATTATCTGTACAGGCACCGTAGGGCTACTAGAGCCAAACAGTGTGGGAATAATAACCAGAACTCCTTTTAATGGTGTACTAAGGGGCTTGAATAACATCTGATCATAATAGACACCCTTAGTGACCTGGTTGGTGACTACAGATGCAGTGGATGTTTACTCAGGTTACATCTCAACCACACAGACAACAAACTTGAAGTTAACGATACATTTACGCATTCTCTGAAAAACCTGTAAGTGTAGTGTCACATTCTGCACAGACAAGCTCCCAACCCTAAGTAATAATATTCATTCCTACTATGCGAGGTACAGACTGCTCAGCACTAATAGGATATTTTATCATCAGAAAACCACAATTGGGTATCTTCAACCCCATTACTCTACCTCCAGTTCCAGATAACAAAACACCTCCTCATTCTCTCCATTTAGGCATGTTCAGGCATGAACTGTTCAGTAATGGTGCTGACCTGACTACCTGTATCCAACACTGTAACGCTGCAGTAACTGATCTTGGGATGGCTGCACAATATCAGAGCCTAAGGTTTTTCCCCAAATCGCCCAACTCACAGCAATTAAGGAGTCCATTTCTCTGATCACCAGAGATTATGCCTTGTACATTTCTCCTCTGCGTGCAATTTCTTACCACATTCTCACTGCCTTGACAGTTAAAACAAATAATCTACCCATCCTCCCTGTACCATGGTGTTTGTTTAGGACTCCTATTAACACTAGCACCACCCCCATGTACAGCAAGATTTTTCACTGCCTTTGTTAATCCAATAAATGCTTTATGCTGATTAGCTACAACTGTAAGGACATCCTCTATAGCAGGGGTGTCCAATCCTATCTGCAAAAGGTTGGTGTGTATGCAAGTTTTTTGGATAACCTTTAGGTTAGCTGTTCAAACCCAGGTGTGCGGAGTCTTCAGCCAATCAGCCCTCTAATTAGTGACCTAATTAGGGAATTACAGCAAAAACCTGCATACACACCAGCACTTTGCGGATAATATTGGCCACCCTTTCTCTAGAGTTACAGACCTTGATTAATGCACTTTAAGAACTGAGCACTGTGCATGATTACAGCCAGGCTTTGCATTTATAGCCTTTTCTACGTCTCTAAAGATCAGCATTGCTACACATGGGGAACTTCTAGGGTGACCACCCGTCCCGCATAGCGCGTGCACGCACAGCGTTTGAAGCCCAATTCATGCGTCCTGCAAATTGAGACCGTGTCACGCATAATCAATGCTTGCTCAAAAAAAACAGTTGGTCACACTATATCCTCGAGCCCCAGGCAGCCAAATGAACATTACTTGACAGTTCAGCACACTACTGTTGCCACACCCACCCCTCACTTGAACTGCTGACTAGGTTGTTGTCAACTTTTTCGTTGTTGTCATGACAGTGCTCTCACGTGCATACCAGACACACTGGGAAGGAACTTTTAGATGCGCGCTTTCCAATTCGAAAAATGGAGAAAGAGGCACCGCCATCATCAATTAAAAAGAGAAGGTGTGGGTACAAGAAAGACTGGGAAAATGAATATTTGTGGCTGAAAGGTGTTGAGGGGGATACCGAGAAGGCTTTTTGTGACCTTTGCAAAACGTCCTTCTCAATCGGACATGGAGGGGAATATGATGTCAAACGACACAGACTCATGAAGACTCACAAGAAACGTGTCCAACAGAAAGAGACATCCAAATCTATGGATGCTTTTCTCCGACCTAAAAACGACTTTCTAGCTGACAAAGTGACTGCTGCAGAGGTGACGAGTGTGTATCACACTGTCCAACACGCTACATCATATCG
>JAODKE010003945.1:0-13822 GCA_026779605.1 Mormyrus hasselquistii
CTGCAATAAACCTCGTTTGCCCCGTCACCCCGTTGGCTCTCGCCTCCGTACCTGCTTGCCCGCCGCCAGCCGTGACAGCTAGCCAGCCAATAAATCAAATATGCTAAATGTAAGATAGCTAACACATTTTATTGACAATTTCAGGGCTGTCAACTTTGGTCAGCTGGCTGGCATGAGATTTTCGATTCCAGACAAGTCCACACATGCATTCACACCTATGTGACAGTTTTATTAACTCGTAAATAGTCTGTAGGGTTTGCAAACTACCCCAATGCTTTTGATGCAGTTAATTTTAGGTTTATAATGTAATAATATATATTTGCCCTAAGATTTCTTGCGCGAGTGTGTCACGCCAAATGTGTGAGAGTTGGCAGTCCTGCAATTTAACTGCTGGGACCCGATCACTCCACAATGCAAAAACAATAACTCAAAAACTCTTTGATGCGCAGAAATCAAACGCATACAGACAGAATCATGAGAAGCTTAACTAGACAGTATAATAGTGATACTATTGTGTACAGCTAAGTGTTTATGAGTAATTATGTGTCATCGCTGGTCAGATCCACTAATAAATTATTGAGCAAGTAACAAAGTTACAACATTATTTTACCTGGTAGATAATCTATAACAAGCCTGACTTAGTTACAGTACTTATAGTATACAATATCTTTAAGGGAAAGCGAATAGGGCTGAGCATTCATGGTACAGTCAAACCTTGGATTGCGAGTGTTTTGTAAGATGAGAAAAATTGTAAAGTACATTTTAACTTTATAAACAAGTCTTGCAATACGAGTATTATGTATACGTTTTGTCTGCCGAGCGTCACGTAATCACAACTGAGCCGATGGTTCTTCTCTCTCTCATGCTGCGGGATTGTGGGTAATCATATCCCATGCTCGGTCTCAGTCCGTGTGCCTCACTCATATAGTCACAATTTAGTAGAAAAGCACCACCCAAATAAGGGTGCAGTAGTGCCAGCGATGAATCTGTTTAATGATAAGGCAATGTCCACATTTCCGCGAAATTGAAAAGGAGGCAAAAGTGCCTGTTATTGGTTCCCTGTTAAATTCACACAAAAAGAACAAGATTCCTGTTTAATAGGCAACAGATAGCAATGATTCCGTTAGTTATAGCGTAAGTCGTTCTACAAAATATATAACCCTCCTCTTCTCCTCTCTCTCGTCTACTTCACACCATCCATGGTTCTTTTCAAAGGTAAAGTGCAAATTAATTTGTTTTATGTATTTTTACTTTGTATTTTGTATTACTTATTTTTATATGAATATGTTTGGGTTGTGGAACGAATCACCTGAGTTTCCATTATTTCTAATGGGAAAATTTTCTCATGTAAAGGAAGATATCACTTTCAAATTGGATTTGCACGATTTTCATTTGGAGAGAAAAGCACTACAACTACAACACAATATGGTCTTAGGATGAAATCTACATATTACGGTCAAAGTCAATTGGATTCTAAAAATCTAAAAATATTTGACAAATTGGAATATAAAAACAGCCATGCTTTTAAATTCACTTGCATTTGCTTTTTGTAAATTATCTGCATCCATATTATCTTCAGTGACCCTCAGCATACCATAACCCGCTGGTTCTCAGTATTTTGCACCGCAACCCAATTTTTATCATGCCAGCTCAATCACAATCTCATATCAAATATAGGTTAATTTACCGATATGATCAAACACAGTCCACTGCAATTTAAACCAATCAATGCCTATCGAATAAAATCTGATTGGATATGCCAGTACATTTTAAATTAAGTGTCTGTGCTTTTTGGATTAGTTGAGTGTTAGCTAGTTTTACACTAAGCATTTGCGGACTCAAGATCGGTTTATTTCGGTTAATTCTTATTAAGATTGGCCTGGGAAACCTGATTGTGGATCAGCATAGGAGCTTACTGGTTTTAAAATAATTACATTTCCAACTCTGCCTCTCAACCCTTTCAGAACTTGCCATGCCATAATCCATTCTATTTTTGCTGTGTAAATGCCCGGCCACATGGTGGCTGTGGCTCACTACTCGCAACTGTAGGCAATTAGTGTGTTCCGCATGTTCGGTTGAAGTGATTACTAGGCAATTCTTGTGTGACTCACAAGAGATGTACAGTAGGAGATGTTTATGATATAATGTATTAATTGTAGGAATTATTAGCTCAGGTAAATTTTAATACCTCCACCAATATGTTTGGAAATTAATTACAGTTATAATTAGTATTTCATGACGATTATTGCCTAATCGTTATGCCGAATGGTTGGTTCCTCCAAACTCAATTGCGATATCCCTGTGAGTCTGTTAATGTGTGACTTAAATGGGATTGACTAATTACCAGTATCGCTTAGTAACCCAGGTTAGAAGGCTCATCCACTGAGCTGCATCACCAGGTAATGTAAACGATTGGTAGAGAAGCTCCTCTCACAGCCGATGAGAGAGAATCTCGCGATGTTTTAGGCGAGTTTGAGGTTTCGGAGCTTGTAGCTAGATCGCAGGCAGGAACTATTGTGAGCACTCAATGAACGGAGGCTAAAGTTGTGTAAAATACATACATTTATTCCTAACTAACATAAGACAGACATTACACTTAACACAACAAACACGAAATAATGGAATAGAAACAAACTATGTAATTATGGAAATGCAATGACCAGATTTAAATGAGTAACCTTAAAAGAGAAATATTGTTCTGCAAAGCAAGCACAGATTATGGAAACACGACCCTAAAGTCATATAGCAGGTTAACTGAGCAGCTTAGATTGTTAGAATGAAAGGAAGTTGGCTTACTTGGTTGCAGAGTGGGGGGGAGGGGGGGGTCTAGGCAGCTGGATGCAGAGGGTGATGAGCTGACGAGATGATGGCACTCAGGAAGGTGTGGTGTTTGGAGCAGTTTTTGGAGTGGAGCCCATTTGATTCTCTCTCCTTGTGAAGCTTTAAGGTGAAAGGCTTTGTCTTGGTTGCACTTCTCTGTTGGGTCACAGGCCTTCACCGTCAGTCCTCAGGAGGTCTTTTGTGGGCTTCTCTTCTCCTGGGCTGATGTTCTCCCCCTCTCTTCGGGCTGATGGTCTTTCTGCTCCTCCTGGCTTTGTTCTGAGGTGCCAGGTTTTATACTGTAGTCTAAAGTTCATGAATAGGGACGACCAGGAATTCGAAACCTGAACCAATGACTGACCATCCATTTGGCAGGTTTTCGGAGGGGGTCTGTGTCAGTCCTTTTGGGATTTATGACCAGACTAATTCCCCTTTACTGATGATTTTCATTAAGCTGATGTGACTTTTGATAGTGTTAGACACTTTCATGGTAACCACTGACCAGATATGGAATCAGGAGTAATTGTCCATCATCAACATGCCATACCAGCCTAGCAGCTCACACCTCATACCATCTGTATTAATTAATTAACAATTACTAATATTATGTATGTTCAGTGTTGGGGAGTAACGGAAAACATGTACCGGCGTTACATATTTAGAATATAAAATATGAGTAACTGTGTTCTGTTACAGTTACCGTTTAAATAGGTGATAATTAGAATGCAGTTACTTTGTTGAAATAAATGGATTACACTGCGATCTTTTCCTGTTTCATGTTAGGCTCTCCCCTCTCTAATTTTGGTAATTCCATGCATTGCCGGAAACCCAAACAAAACACGCAATGGGTTGTATTAAGTTACATGCGCATTACATGACAATTTGTGCGTAGCGGGCATTTTACCAGGGAATGTCGGAGACGTCCGTCGCACAGATGCATAAAGTTCTGTATTTCTTTTCAATGTTAAGGAAAGTTTCATATAAACTAATGCATAGCGAGTGCTCAGGATTAATAAAGCTGTATTTTGTTCAGGCAAATGGGACTGAGGCATTTCTTTGTATCATTTGATGAAAGTAAACAACCGCACGCGGCACAGGTTAACATAAAGTGTAAGTGCAGGTGCATTGAGGCACCGTAACGCTTTCTTAAATTATCATAATGCGTGAATGTCACAGCTTTGTCTTTCAGTCGGGCGCCGAACATAACGTCAAACAAACTGCTATTTAGATATACACTCAAAAATACAAACGGGACCAGCGACTGCAACGCAGATGATATACATCGTCAATTTCACCAGTCGGTTCTCTCTTAGATAGGCGTGGCCATTAGTTTGTGGTAATACCAATTTAAGTTGCACATCTGGGAACAACATATTTTAGGTTGGTGTGGCATATCCCAATTGACCTGCTCTCCAGAATGGATAATGTTCATAATGTACATTATGTACAATAAACTCAATATATGTCCTGACCCCATACAGGGTTCTACAGGCAGGGTCTGCAAGTGTGCGTTAACATAATTAAAAATAACAACACAATATTATTTTAAAATTGATAGCATGCTTTAACGCGTTAATTATACACATAAATTCCAAATCAGGTGACAAGAATGAAGTGCTAATGCTTTATTTACTGATGCTTTGTGAAGCGTTAATGTGTTTCCTGTGAACATCACTGGCTAATGGACGGTAAGAGAAGCATCTTGTTGCAGGCCAGCAGTCATTTTCCCATTGGTTTCTTAGGTGATGGGCCACGTTTCTCTATTGGCATGTTGAAAAAGAAAATGGGTGGTGACCCACCTCCATGCAGAAAGAGGAGGGGGCTGTTCAGGGCTAGAAATGAGGAGCACGGGCTGTTTGTTTGAGGTTTATTCATACAGTATGGGATGGATAGATCCTATCTATTTTAACCTGGTTACCTTTATTTTACAGGCTTTGTATAAAAGGAGGAATAACCCGCGGTTGACATATGGAAGACAAGCGGAGAAGGTAATGCTTTATGCCATTTTCTGTGCATATGCTGTGGGCTAGCTCATTAAAATAAGTGCTAATTCATTATAATTTCCATTTGCTACCACACCAACAGTCTGCACTTAAAAAAAGTTCTGTGAAACACTGAAGACTCATCTCTTTGTATATGAGTGCATAAACAACTTTAAATTTATCCTGTCATTTTGTTGTATGCATGAATTATGTATCTTTTGGCACATTTTATTTCATTTCTGAGTGATAGGGAGACCAGGAGGTTTAATGATAGAGTTTAACTGTGGAGGGTCTTCTGGCTTCTGCAGTGATTTGCCCGTTTACCTCTCTTTTATTAATTGGAGATAAGTGCCTGTAATCATGCACAGATGTCCTCTTACGTTTGGGTCACATTTCCCTGACCCAGAGGTAAGATGCCAAACGTGGGGGTATCTGTCTAATTTGGATACATGAATGAGCGTTGTTGGGAAACTCGGTGTGCAGCTCTGAAATGACATTGGCCCAAACCTGTGTTGAATATCACTGCTTAATGGTACTGCTGGTTTAACTTGGCTCTAAAACGCTAAACCGCACAGTTCCAACATAAGCGCCCTATGCCTGTAATAGGCTGTTTACAATGCTATGATGAAGTAATGCCTTTTGACTTTTGGTAGAATTTTAATAACTGAACACAGCATTTATTCAGCAGTGTTCAGTATGGGAAGTGTAATGCACTAGAGCAGCAGCTCTTTAGAGCAGCTAGACATCCAAGTGCTCTAAAGAACAATAAGAATTCTGCAATACAGCTCCAGAACAGAAATTGCATTGTCTGGTATATGTGTGAAGCGTGTGAGTAACCATCCAATTGAGCATCTCAGTTCTGTGCAGGTAACTATCTGCAATCTTACCCAGGAGCAGTGCCCTCTCTCTGTCAGCCAGCTACCCAGCTGTCATCTTCTGCTTCTCAGCAGGAGCAGGGGCACCTCTAAGCCCCATGTGCTCCCCTGCTGACTGAATACTTTTTGATTTACTTCTATAGCTCCCACAGTGCTTACATGGTTGCACCTCAATTGTGCCTTCACACACACATGCACACCTTAAATATCTAAATTCACTTAATATCAAAAAACACTTAATACATAACAAATAAAACCTACTCAACAACAATAATGTAACATTGAATAACTTAACACCTTAACCCTTGTGTACATGGGTCTATAAGGAAACACTATTATGTAATTCCGGGCTTTAGCACATATTAGACACACACACACACATCACTGCTGCCTTCTGCATATCCCTCCTTTCTCGCCCTTTTGCTGTCTCACGCTCCTTTGCTGTTTACAGTCCCTTAGCTTACTGCTAGTCATTGTCTGCTTGCCTGCTTTCTAGTGCCCTGACTTCCTGCTGTTCCCCGTGTCGCAGTCCCATGGTGTGATGTGCCCCAGTTGTTCCTCTGGGTCACAGGCCTGCACACCGTGTTCATGTGTTTCTTTTAATGACTGCAGTCAATATAACAACTGAAATAAACATCAGAACATTTCTTTTTATGACAATTATCCGCAAAGTGTGCAGCTTTTGTCACTGCAGTGTATCTTCTGGAAGAACATTTCTAGAGCCTCTTGATATGAGGAGTCTGGCCTATTTATTGAGAACTGCATGCAGGCTGCAAGATGGACTCCTTTAAAAGTGATAGCTGATAGCTTAAAATAGTGATAGAAATAGAAAATCCCATTGTGAAACATATTTATTACTCTGTTCATGGTTGAGAAGTCCCTCTCACAGTTAACACCAGAGCAGATATTTTTGTCTGCTGTTCAGGTGGTTGACGCAACTTATTTTCTAACGCGCATTCTCTGTTCACTGGTGGGAGTGTGCTCACCTGTGCAGCATGTGTCTGTGTGCACGCATCGGGGCGGAACTCCACCATGTGCGATACAGAGAGCAGAGGAGAATTGTAAACGCGTGACCGTGTAGAAACAAAAATGACAAGCTGTTATGTGAATAAGATAGCCTTATGTTATCTGTTTAGTCTGTTTAATAAAAGGACAATGTATAGACCCCTTCTATTGTGATCTGGTGCTATATAGAAAATAAAATTAAATAAAATTAACTTGACCTTCAAAGGGGGGTGGGGAAGTGCCATTGGGGGGGCTGGGCGCCCCCCTAATATGATGGTTGGGGAAACACTGCGATCTTTAATGGCAGTCAAGGTGCTGTAGTCTAGACTGTAGAGGTCTGTGCGTCGCTCCAGGGATATGCCTCACCAGACCATCACTGACTCACCACCAAACTGGTCATGCTGAACAAAGTTACAGGCAGTATAATATTCTCCATGGCTTCTCCAGACCCTTTCACTGTCTGTCACTTGTGCTCAGGGTGAACCTGCTATCATCTGTGAAAAGCAAAGGGCGCCAGTGGCAGACCTGCCAATTCTGGTATTCTACGGCAAATGCCAATCAAGCTCCATGGTGCTGGGCAGTGAGCACAGGGCCCACTAGAGAACATCGGGCCCTCAGGTCACCCTCATGAAGTCTGTTTCTGATTGTTTGGTCAGAGACATTCACACCAGTGGCCTGCTGGAGGTCACTTTGTAGGGCTCTGGCACTGGTCTGTTCCTTCTTGCACAAAGGAGCAGATACTGCTGACGAGTTAGTGACCTTCTGCGGCCCTATCCAGCTCTCCTAGAGCAACTGCCTGTCTCCTGGAATTTCATCCGTGCCCTTGTGACTGTGTTGGTAGATACAGCAAACCTTCTGGCAATGGCACATATTGATGCGCCACCCTGACGGAATTGGATTACCTGTGCAAGCTCTGTAGGGTGCAGATATCGCCTCATGCTACCAGTAGTGACACTGATTGTAGCCAAATGCAAAATTATTGAAAAAACAGTCAGAAAAGATGAGGGGGGAAAATCTTAGTGGGCCCCACCTGTTTAATCATTCCTGTTTTGGGGGTCTTCTCATTGTTGCTCTTCTAGTGCACCTGCTGTTAATTTCATTAATATCAAAGCAGATGAAACCAATTAAAAACCCCCTCTGCTACTTAACTGACCAGTGGCCTGTACTACGAAGTGGGGTAACTGGCTTACTGGGGTAACGTGTCTGATTTAAGGTAGTCTGGGCAGAATGTAAGTGAACGAATATGAAGTCCATTTAAGCTGTGGTACATTAAATCCAACAAGTTATCCCGATAAGCCAGTAACCCGGCTTCGTAGTACAGGCCCCAGATCAATTTCCCAGAAGTTCAGCTAAACTGATGCTATAATCTGATTAAAAAGTGATCCTTTAATCCTAAAATAAGTCTATATCCAAAGGACTAATTGCATCATTTTTTTTTTTTGTCTTCCCCATTCTAGGTACTCTTTGCTTGAAAGTGCTGCAGCCCTGCCATCCTGCCCACCTGTATGGCTGCGAAACCTGCTCTCTCTCTCCTATTGGCCATCATGGCCTGGACTGGGCGGGCCCGCTCCTCGCCCACAGTGCTGCTCCGTCCCCGAGAGAGAGATAGAGATCCTGGCTCCCCTGGAAGCATCAACATAGCAGTTATCTACTCTGGATCATCCTTGCACCCGGAGCTGGGAGTTGATGGGATAGGCATGGGGCCAGGGATGGGAAGGGTGTTGCCCCCTAGGATTGGCTTCGGGCGCATCTCGGGGAGCCCCTCAGAGAGCGTGGTGACCCAATATGGCTCTGCCAATATGATCTGGCTGGCGGTGAATGAGAGCAGCCCCCAGAGCCTCCTGCTGCAGCTCTGTGACCTGCTGGCCACACGGCCCCTGCAGGGTTTGGTGTATGAGGATGACAGGCCCCCGTCCATGCCCAGGGGGCCCCTGGCCCCAGTGCTGGAGTTTGTTTCCGCCCAGACATCCCTGCCAATCGTGGCCGTGGGAGGCGGCGCTGGCCTAGGACGGGAGCCGCAGGTAAGTGGGTTTCTGAGATGTGTGTCTGCCTTGTTGAGGGACTTGTTGAGTACCAGTTCTTATACGATTGGTATGTACAGTACTGGGCCATACTTTTCACTCCCTGTCTAACCCTTGTTCCCTTGTTCTCTGGACTGTTGCATGTCTCAGAGGGTTGAGTGTGTGATATGGAGGCTATAATCATATAGTTATGAGTCACCTTTTTGTTAACTTGTTTTGGTTTTATTTTCCTTAGGGTTTGGTATTGTTTTCTTTGTCGTCGCTTTGTGTTCCTGATTTTGTTCTTCCCTGCTTGGGTTAACTATGTTCTGCTTAGCTTGTTCCTAGTTTTCTCCTAGTGTAATCAGCCCTCTGTTATGCTCTGTAGTTTCTTGTGCCAAGTATTAGTAATTTATTTCCCCTGTTGCTTGTTGTTCTGTACCTTCTTGATTGGTTGATTGTTTTTGACAATTCACACCTGCCCTTTGTCAGTCCTCGTTACCTGTGTATTTAAGTGCCTGCCTTTGTTCATTTCCCCAGTCAGTCATTGTGTGTTCATGTTGCTGTGTGTTTGAGGCGTTGTCTTATAATCCTATTACTTTAGGAGTCTTGTAGTTGCTTTTTGAACCCTCATGGCCCTTTTATTTTGCGTGTTTTTTTCCCTTGTGTGTTCTGTTTTTTTATTAATAAACCCCTTTTGTTAATAAGTTGCCATTGGATAGTCATCCTTTTTTCCTGCCTGTGCTATGCGTCACCATAACAGGTGCCGTTTAAATGTCTGAGCTGTCGATTGAAATATTTGCCTAATGGTGCTCAGACAACAAGCATCACTGTATCAGTTGCCATCACTAGTTGAAATTGCGCTATTACGCTCTGATGTCATTAGACGCCTGTCATTAGCTTAAAGCTACCTTAAAATGCTATTACTCAAAATGATTCCGACACCAGGATGTTATGTAGATTTGTCAAGTGTTTTGTATTACTTTATGTAAGGTGTTAAAATTGAGCAACAGGCCTATATTAACGTAAGTTCAAATTTGACTAAGAAATAAAAAGCTATCCTTTAATATTATCAAGCTTTGGTCTGTTCTTTTTTTTCTTTAAAAATACTGGGTCAGGCACCGCTATAGCAGCGGCACCATTTACAAAGAATCATTTTAGCACCAGTATCAGAAAAAACCCAAATGTTATCCAAGCCTACACATTAAGTGCTGTTTGTATGGAGTCCCTTAGCTGCATTAGAGGTGTGAGCTACAGTATATGCTTAGAGTCACGGAAATGTCGCAATGCCATATTTAGTACCGTGGATGTTTTGATAGCAGTGATGTGAATCAGTACACCCACTTGCATCACTGACAGTCATGGGAGATAGATTCTGTTTATCACCCAGATTCCACTGGGTATTATTTTTGTGTCCCCCCCGGCAGGAGAGTGGCTCAATTTACCTGCAGTTCAGCTCCTCGACTGCGCTCCAGTTGGAGGTGATTTTTGAGGTTCTAGAAGAATACGACTGGACATCCTTCTCGGTTGTTTCTACACGTCACCATGGCTACCAGGACTTCCTGGCAATAATAGAGGGCCTCACAGATGGCTCCTTCATCGGCTGGGAGAAGAGGAGTGTGGTGATGCTCAACCTTACAGATGACCCGGGGGGGGCACGTACACGGAGACAGCTGAAAGAAAACGAGGCACAGGTGAGACGCTCTGAAGGAGGCCTCTCCAGCATGGCATCTCCTCACAAGCGTCATCTCCAAACAGCTCTGAATTTAGTTCAGGCACCAAGAAGCAAAGACGCTGATTGTGAGCACAACACCCAGACTTTGAGGCTCCACCCTCATATCCCGTACATATCTTGCCGTACATTTTCACTGTGTAATGCCCTCATATCCCTGCTCTTCACCCTCCGTGCCTCTCCCTTCCATAGTAGTGTAGTTTACTCTATTTTCCCTGTACCTCCCAGGTGCGCCTGCTGTACTGTTCACACGAGGAGGCCGAGCTGGTATTCAGGGCAGCCTGGGCCTCAGGTCAGGCTGGCCCCTCACACATGTGGTTCGCGGTGGGGCCTGCCCTGTCTGGCCTTGGAGTGGAGGGACTCCCCAAGGCCATCTTTGCCGTCAGGCCTCAGGGCTGGAGGGATGAGCCGCGCCGAAGGATCGCTAAGGGGGTGTTAGTCCTGACCCATGCAGCTGTGGCTATGAGGAAGGACTATGGGGCCTCTGTAGAACCTAGCTTTGCTGGCAACTGTCAGACGGACAGCAATCAAACCCAGAGGCTGCCTGGCAGGATCAGGTGAGCAGTGCCAAGAATTCTCTGATGCCTGTTTAATATAATTTGGGAATTTGTGCCAGATTTGTTAATGATACGTGTAACAATGCCTTTTGTACAGGGGACCTCTCTCTCTATCATGCTGCGGGATTGTGGGTAATCATTTCCCATGCTCGATCTCGGTTGGCATGCCTCAGTCATATAGTCAAAATTTAGTAGAAAAGCACCACCCAAATAAGGGTGTAGCAGTATGAGTGATGAATTTGTTTAACGACAATGCAATGCAATGAATTCGAAAAGGAGGCAAAAGCGGCTGTCATTGGATAGGTTTCCTTGTTAAAGTCGCGCAAAAAGAAAAAGATTCCAGTGGCTGTATTTCACTCAAAATGATTCAAGTGATTGTTAGTTATAGTGAAAATCGTCGTACAAAATAAGCCTCCTCATCTCCTCTCTCTCGTCTCCCTCACATCATCCATGATTCTTTTCAAAGGTAAAGTGCAGGTTAATCTGTTTTATGATTTTTACTTTATATTTTGTATTAATCATTTTTATATGAATACGTTTGGGTTGTGGAACGAATCATCTGAATTTCTAATGGGAAAATTCGCTTTGATATACAAGTGCTTTGGATTACGAGCACGTTTCCAGAACAAATTATGCTTGCAATCCGAGGTTTTACTGTACATGCATTTGTTCAAAATGGTTTCCAGCATAAAATTGCAACATTGCCCTACCGTATAGGTGAAATGTCTCGATTGCTCCTGTCAGCCCACGGACAGTCTGATTAATAAATTATTCTTAAACAGTGGAGGGTAATTCAGGTCCAGCTGAATACTGTGACTGTGGCTATCTCTGCTCAGTTGGTTAGTTGAAGCAAAATCTTGGTCTGGACTTATACTATTTGACCTTTAATTACGTATCTCTGATTTTACAGATCACAATGAATTGAGGTATGAAGTATTGGAAATATAACAGATACTGTATTTGGAGTAGTTTCGGGTCCTTGAGTAGGTGTTGGGGAAGCCCTATTACTGTATGTGTGGGTGGAGGGATCAGCATTTCCTTCGTACCAGATCCAACTTAATACCAAATCTTCTCGTGGTCGGCACGCAGCTCTGTGGAATGACGCCCTCTTCATGCTTAGCCTGCCTGCCTGCCTCCCTCAGGTACTTCAGTAACATTACACTGGGTGGACGCGATTACTCCTTCAACAGTGACGGCTACCTGGCCAACCCCTCAATGGATGTCATCTCTTATTCACTGGGGAAAGGATGGGAGGAGGTGAGCACTACAAATCAATTCAGCTGCACATAACTTTCAACACATAGTGCTGCAGCAAGCAATATCAATAACACTAGCTGATTTGGCCCCTGGAGCTCTGAGCTGTTGCCTCTTTCAAATGAATTCATAAGCTGTGTTGTTCTTTATCTTGAGATTGTGCTGTAGAAGGTAAAGGCGTAAAATAGTTTCTTGTTTTTAGTATGCATACAGCATCCCCTGTAAAAACAATTTTAGGGGAATGGTACACTGTATTTTTCTGGATTTTGCTAAAGAATATGTGGATGTTTTCAGTGGATACCGCTGTGTGGCATATAGCCTGTCCCTGTGGACAAGAGAGCCATTAAAAGTAGCCTGCACATTTGCCTGAGGCAACAGGAGCTGAAGGCAGATGTTGGAGTGCCTCCCCAGGGCAGGCTCATTAGAGTGGGGGAATGAGGCCAGGGGCCAGATGAACACTAGTGCTATAAAAAATAAAACACTCATAGAAGCTGCTAAAAGCTTCAGAGGGGTCATGCAGTTATTTAAATTCATTAGAAATTTTGCCCGTTACTGTGCATCCCGGAGGATCTCTGTATCTCTTCAGTTTTGGAGTGGTCTGCCCTGGACCATGGAGACTGATACTGATCTTGTGTTTTGGTGACCCTGCATGTCAATTAGGATCCTGTATGCCCTATTTAGACAGTTGCACATTCACTCGTTCATCTGATCTGGCTATCGGTTTAATTGCTGCAACACCAATCCATCAATCTTTGCCATTTGACTTGGTGAGGGTCCCTGGCATATTATGCTAATATTATAATACTTGTAATCATGTAAGTAACATTAGGCATGGCATTTGTCACCTAACATATACAGCAAAATTTGATGGAGAGTTTGCTACTAATGCTGTATATAATTCTGATATTTTTGGCAGAAAAATATTTACCATAGGACCTCATGTTCTTCATTTGTCAGGTTAAGAAGTTGAGATCTATAATTTGTTCTTTCAGGATTTTGTTTGCTTTTTAAACATTTCAACATGGCATCTTTCCACAGTTAAGGAAAACAGCAGCTTGTAAGCTGACTTCCATCAGGACACAGTCACGTCTTTCTCATCCCTTAGCATCTTTGCTTTTAAGGCTCCCTGTGTGTTGGCTCTTTCCTGCCATTTTTCCAGCTCATCTCCCAAGCCTAGCCAGACAGCCTGCTGTAGCTTTCGTTATGATTTTATCTGGCACATAATTGACCAAACATCTGAAGGAAGCTCCTTTTATTTATTCCCCATCTGTTAATGGCCTTCCAGTTTGCGCCAGGCACAGGACAGTTGTACCTCTCTGGTGGTTTTTTTAAAGCTGCTTTCCTTATTGTGTAATTTTGCAATTTTGCTTATCATGTACACCAGTTTTCTTCCTTTTTGAAAGGATTCCTTAGAACTATTACCATTTTCTATGGCATGTCTATTACCATTTTCTATGGCGTTTCTATTACCATTTTCTATTTTCTAAGGGCAATTTGCATAATAGCTAAAAGTTGCAAAAGCTTAGTCATTTTTACTCTCCTGTTTTTTCTTTGTGGATCTTCATAAACAACCGAATCACCACACTGACGTCAGCAG
>JAODKE010003948.1:0-13810 GCA_026779605.1 Mormyrus hasselquistii
AATATTTATGTTAAACAAAGTGATTATCACACTGTCTGCCTGAAGGGTTACCAGCATCAAGCGAAAACCTTCTTCAGGCTACCTCACCCCCCTCCACCTAGCATCAGAGGAATCAAAGCAACCATCACCCCCACCTAAATCTTCAGAAGTCACCAATCAGCCCCTTCCCCTTCAGCCTCTTCATAATGGCAGATCAGGTGAGGAATGGGCTGAAGAAGATGAAGGTGCGGAAGGCAACGAGCCCGAATGGTCTCAGTTCCAGACTGCTCAGAGACTGTGCTGATCAACTCTGCAGGGTCATTCTGCACATTTTCAACCTGAGTCTCAGTCTGGAGAGAGTCCCCACCATGTGGAAGATCTCCTGAATGGTTCCTGTCCCCAAGACTGCGTACCCCAGGGAGCCCAGTCGCTTCAGGCCAGTAGCCTTGACATCCCATCTGATGAGGCGCCTGGAGAGAATTGTACTCAGTCACGTTTGACACCTTGTGAGCAGTGAGCTGGACCCCCTTCAGTTTCCGTATGGGCCAGGTGTCGGCGTGGAGGACGCGATCATCTTCCTGCTCCACCAGTCCCTTTCTCACCTGGAGAGCACTGGGGGCACTGTGAGAATCATGTTCTTTGACTTCTCCAATGCTTTCAACACAATACAGCCATCACTGCTGAGGGAGAAGCTGAAGGGAGCTGGTGTGGATTGCCATTTGGCTGCATGGATCACCGACTACCTCACTAACAGACCACAGTATGTGAAACTTCGCAACTGCATGTCTGATGTGGTAGTCTGCAGCACGGGGACTCCGCAAGGTACAATGCTCTCCCCTTTAATTTTCACACTGTTCACATCGGACTTCAGACATAACACGGACAGCTGTCACCTCCAGAAGTTCTTTGATGATACAGCCATCGTTGGATGTATATCGAAGGGTACCAATCTGGAATTCAGGGGGGTCATTACTAACTTTGTTGGATGGTGTGGAAGGAATCACCTCCTGATAAACGCCAGTAAGACAAAGGAGATGGTAACTGACTTTCGCCACAAGGCGACTCCATCTGCAGGAGTGAACATTGTGGGAGTGCAGGTAGAGGCTGTGTCTGTGTACAGATATCTGGCCGTTCACATGAACAACAAACTGGACTGGTCACACAACACAGATGCCCTGTACAAGAAGGGGCAAAGCCGCCTCCATCTGCTGAGGAGGCTGAGGACCTTTGGTGTGTGCAAGACACTACTAAGGACATTTTATAACCCTATGGTAGCATCTGCTATATTTTCTGTGGTGGTCTGCTGTGGGTGCGGGAGCTCAAAAAGGGACAGGAAGAGACTGAACAAACTGGTCTCCACTGAGGAGGTGGCTGAGAGGAGGATGCTGGCCAGATTTACATCCATTATGGTCAGTCCCTCTCACCCCCTCCATGATACAGTGAGGACATTATGAAGCTCCTTCAGCAACAGACTACTGCATCCAACATACAACAAGGAACGCTTCTTCATTCCATCTGCCATCAGACTTTATAATAACTCATAAATTATTCCGCTATTCTGTATATTATGCAATACAACTATATTTACATCACTCGGTGCAATCTATATGTATGTGTATTTCGGGTCTGTGAAATATGTGTAATTGTGTGCACTAATTTTATTATTTATTGTATTTGTTTCAGTAAGTTTCTTGTCTATTGCTCTTTATTTACTGGCTGTAGCAACAAGTAAATTTTCCCTGTGTGGGGTCAATAAAGTCTTACTGTATCTTATGTTCGAGTTCGAGTACTTTGGTACCACTGTATTGTACAAGGACTGAAATCACTGTGTCCCGAGATGTCAGGGAATACATACAGTTTTAGCAACAGGCTGGCATCCCTGCTGCCACAGATATTTTGATATGAAGGCGAAAAATCAAAAACCATTTGACTGACCTTTCTTAAACTTCTCACTGGCATTGCATGGGTGAGGAATTAAAATTAAGTAACTTTTGAGAGAAATCGCCCCAAAACTGAACTGACACCACTAGCGGCAGCAAAGGGAAGGTTGAAAGCAAACGCCATTTGACTGTGAATATGTTGTCAAAAACTATTTCATAGATCATATTACTGCTGCACAAAAACATTATATGGATGAAAATCTACACCTGGTTTCAGTTTCAGACAAATTGTCCCAAAAATGAAGCAGCAGCATTGTGTGCAGCAAAGGAAGGAAATGGCAACTGCAGAAGACATTTAGTCTTGTGAACACAATAACTCTAAAAAAAAACAAAAAAAAACACAGACATATTGTAGGAAATACATCCTGTAAGTGATCAAATTGGGACAGACAAAGGCCCTTTAATTAAAGCAGTGCCACACTGATACTGAAAAAATGGTAGTTTTGGATATTTGATTCAGTTACCATGATAATTCAAGAGGTCTTTGACAGATCTGATCCAATCTTTGCAGACATGTTGTGTGAGTGAAGATCTGGACCTCGTCAAATTTTGAGATGAATCTCATACTGTAAAATCTGAAACAGCGCCACATAGTGATAACGAAGAGAAGGCCGGCTCACACATTTGATCTTCTCAGCATCACCCAAAAAATGATTTGTCTAATCTTTCCCAAACTTCACTTCACATTAAATGGGTGAAGAACCTGTTCAGGTTTTGTGAGATGTCACACCAAAATTCAATCAAAGGGCCTTAATGACACCAAAGAGAAGGATAAGATGATTAGAGACTTATCCTTGTGAACAGGATCAATCTGTTTCTTATTTACTCTATTTACCCTATTTGATTTTTGGTTGATCTTATTACCACGTTACAAAAGCATTATTTGAAGTGAAATCTAAACCTAAAAATGCAAACTTGATCAGATCCAAATTTGTAACTGCAAGACAGAGGGCAGCCAAGATTGACAATGGAGCCTATAGCTGCTATCTTGTGAATACTGATCTGCCATCTAAACTTATTCCATAGATCTTTGTGCAATCTTCCCAGGAACACTGAACAGGTTCTAAAACAATATAGTGTGAGATGATATTTTGAATATTGAATATTGTTACGAAGTGAAATGGTGCGGGCAGGAAAAAGAGGTGACAATACACTTAGTGGTTCACAAAACAAGGGGTTTATTATTTAACAGAAACAATAAAGGGAAAACTATGAAAGTAAAGGGACCACAAGAGGACAGAAAAGTATAACAGAATTTAATACTAAAGCAAACTACAAAAACCATAAAGAAAACACAACCAGGGAGCAGGGTAACACAGACAGCGGAACAGGGAACATGACATTACAATGGTAGTCTAAAGCAGAGAGTGAGGGACGGCACTTATATACACAGACATGCAGGGAACACAATGAACCAATCAAGGGAGACGCAGAAGCAACGAGAAACGGCTGGACACAATAACCCTAAGAACACACAGAACTAAGAGAATTAATAAACACTAAAGACTGAGAATCTACACCAAGGCTATCTGAATCACCAGCAGGAAAAACTAGAAACAAGAATACACGGGAAAAAAATCACAAACCTGGGGGAAGTCCTGAAATATACACTACAGAACAAAAATCCAGAAAACAAAACAGGTGAGACTGAGCTCTCAATACGAGGGAACAGTATCTGAGCCTGATACTCAGCCCACTGACCTGTGCAGCTGTCTGGACAACAGGGAAAACACACTAGGGACCTAGACTCACTGGGGCTGAAGGGCAAGAAGCAGGAAGGAGAGACAGGATGGCGAGCAACACCTGCTACCCAAGCGGGAAGGGCAGGGTCGGACAGGCGCTGACCATTACCGTAATAAACATTATATTGAGTTTTAGTCACTTGACTCTCTGTTCGGCAAATTTCATTTTTAGCAGCCCAGTAGCCAGTTGGTGAAATGAGTCATGTAATGTATCATCACTGGCAAAATGTATTGTAGGAGACTTTAATCCTGTCATTTTTTTTGGAGATGTGGGAAAATTGTGGAATTTATTAGATAAAGTGCTCCAGGTTTGACGGACAATGATTTTACTGTGCATTTGGACCTGACATGTCATTCTCAGTGGTGTGTGTGTGTGTGTGTGTGTGTGTGTGGTCCAGATATACCTTACCTTGTTGGGACTGAATGTCCCCACAATGTGATGAATACCCATTTTTTACCCTATGGGGACCAGTTTCCTAAGAATAGATTTAAAAATGTACAGTATGTGTGTAACTGTCTCATTCAACATGTATGTTCAGCCATCAGTCAAGATAAAGGGACTTGTTTGCTGATATTCCTGGTTGTTTTGTGATTAAGGAATTGGTGCACTAGTAAACTTGGATTTGTAAATACTGTTCTTGTTGATTGTAGTTAATTCCCTGTACATACAGTTAACAAGAACATTAATTTTTTTGTTCAGTTTTTTACAATTATTTTTTTATTTCATTCCCATATATTGCACCATATTGAAAAAAATAAATATTGTGTCCCATTTGTCTTGTGTTTTCTGACCATGTGATTACAAGCTTGGTGTAATATTTTCTGATAATGTTAAATTAAAATTAATTAAAATTAAATTAAATTAAATTAAATTAAATTACAGCATAGCTTACTATTGCATCAACAGCTATTTTTATATTTTATAAAATAAAATATGAAAAATATAGCCGCTCAGTGTTTTCATGAACACCGCAAAGATATGTGTACATTTGTTATTATGAACCATTGCAACGTGTACGTGGTCTCAGAAAAGCACATAACCCATTTTTTAATATAATAATATTAAATATTAAAAGCTAATAAGCTTCATAGCAATCTGTGCATAGGTACAAGTTGTCTGTAACTTGGACGTTCTTAACAGTTCTTACTGTTATGTTGACGTGTGTACATTTGGATATGGATGGTAGGGTCATACCCTGATCAGTACTGTGGGAGTACTGTTTGTGTTTAGGGGGCATGTGTTTAGGTTTGCGGGGGGGGGGCTGATTTGGTCTCTACCAATGTTGAAACCAAACCTAAGCCCTTGATTAAGTCACGGACAATTTTGGTTATACATTTAGGTGCTAACCACTGTCGCGCCACACCACCCACCCTGACTATGGGCGGCAAACCACTTTCAAAAGATCTCAGTGATAGAGTTGTGGACAGACATAAGGCAGGAGATGGATACAAAAAAATCTCAAAGGCTTTATCAATTCCAGGGAGCACAGTAAAGTCTTTAATAAAGAAGTGGCAAGTGTGTGGTACTACAGTACCAGGGCCCTCTCTGGATCCACCGTACTTCCAAACTGGATGGAAGGTCAAGGAGGAAATTGGTAAGAGAGGCTACCAAGAGGCCAATGGCCACTTTGAAGGAGTTACAGGATTTTATGGCAAAGAGTGGCCGTTGTGTGCAAGTGCACTAAGTTGTAGCTTGTTCGTGAGGGTCCCAAAGAAAAAGCCACTTTCTTTTCTTTCAGCCTTAAGACTCGTTTGAGCTTTGCCAGAATGCATCTTGAAGATTTTAATGCCAAGTGGAAAAAGGTCTTATGATCAGATGAGACCAAAATCAAACTACTTCGCCTCAATACCAAGCGGAACACCTGCCGGAAATCCAGTGCAGCTCACCATCCACACCACACCATACCTACAGTAAAGCATGGAGGAGGCAGCATCTTCCTGTGAGGGTGTTTCTCTGCCGCAGGGCCCGGAGCTCTGGTTATGGTAGATGGAAAAATAGATGGGGCAAAATACCATCAAATTCTATAGGAAAACCTACTACCCTCTGCCACAAAGTTGAAGATGGGCAGAACGTTCACCTTACAACATGACAACAACCCGAAGCACACAGCAAAATTGACCACACAGTGGCTGAAGGAGAGAAAAGTGAATGTCCTCATGTGGCTCAGAGCCCAGACCTAAACCCCATTGAAAATCTGTGGAATTATTTGAAGAAAGTAGTGCACCAACGCTCAACATCCAATTTGACTGAACTTGAACAGTTCTGTACAGAAGAGTGGGCAAATATCGCTCAATCTATACGTATGTGCAAAGTTGATAGAGAAGTATCCAAACTGACTCAAGGCTGTCATTAAAGCAAAAGGTGCTTCAACAAAATATATTAAATATTTAATATATTTTTAATATATAAAATATTAAAAATATTCCGTTTTTTTTTTTTTTAAATGAAAGCACACACAAAAAATATTTCTTCCCAGCCTTACCGAGTCTAGTTTTAAATTGTGTTTGTGTTCACTGTAATTCATGAAGTAAGACAATGATAATATATAATTTGATAAATGAAAATATATTTAAAAACGAGATATTACCTTTCATATTGTAACTTTGGGCCAGCAAGGTAAGAAACTGTAAAATCTCATCATCAGCCACGGAACCTGCACAGCATTTATGGCACGGAAGCCACCCCACTAGGCAGCTCGCTGATCGCAATAATCTCTAAAAATGTTTCATTTTAATTCTAATCTTCAAAGATTAAATCACTTTGCAGCAAAGCTTTAGTCTACTGGAAATGTTTTATGGAACATGAGTGTACATGGTCTCAGAAAAGCACAATCACGCTGAAAGACTTATTATGAGAAGGATGTGTTTAGTTTCTGATCAATTGCCGAATAAGATGGCATTACAAAACACATGTACAATTGATTCAGCTAAATTAGAAATGCACACACGTTGAGACACTGCTTTCTCTGCTTAAATTGTGCTGAGATGCACCTTAAAATACTGCAGTTATGTACATAAATTCAAGAGGATTTGAACACATTTAGAGAAATTTTATATTACCATTTAGTATAGCATGTATAATACTGCTTATGTATCAAAAGCCTTCATTCCAACAGCTTCTGAGGTGACTGTTGTTAGTACTTAAGTAAGTTACTTAAATTGTGTTTTTGTATTGTTTAAAAAAGTTTTCATTGAATTTTACATTTCTTCTGGAAGTAGCTACACATAAATTTAGTGAGAGACTTCGATGCAATTTAAATTCAGATTGCTTCAACGTACTGCTTAAATCAGTCTTTCTAGCATTCGAAAAATCAAACCAGTTGAATTCCACTATGCATAAATTGAGAAGCTAAAGGTTTAATCTGTTAGACACGACAGAGAACAGAAGAGAAAATGTAATCTAACAGAGATGATAGCATCATGGATTACCCTCTATGCTGACTAAGGTATGTCATTTTCCTTTTTGCTGCAGAACAGGGATGTTGGATAAAGGACAAGGATGGATTTCAAATTAATTTAAAGCATTTTTAATTAAATTTCCCTCTTAGATGCAACAGCAGTAATGGGAGAATGAGACATATAGTACAGTAATCACACTTTGAAATAAAATGATCTTACCACAATGTAATACAGTAAATGTCCCCAACAATGTAATAAAAATCTGATTTTTGACATTGTGGGGACCATTTTTCAGGTCCCCTCAAAGATCTGTAAATAGCATCATAAAAGTAAAAATACCAAAAGTCCTGTATTTTGCTTAAGGTTAGGGCTGGGTAGGGGTTAAGGTCGCCATGTTGTGATTAGAGTTTTCCCCTTAGAAATGAGTAGAGAGAACCCACAAAGATATAATCACACACCTATCTGTGTGTGTGTGTGTGTGTACGTGTGTCTCCATGTCGGTATATATATATATATAACATTGTAAGAACCAAATGTCCCCAAAATGTGATAAAAACCTGTTATTTTGACCTTGTGACGACATTTTTTTTATTCCCCACAAGTCTCAATTTTATAATAAAAAAAGTCAGTGACTGCAATCAAAAAGCTAAAAATGTCAAAAAGTATTTTGTTTGGTTATTTATAGTTAAGGTTAGGGATGAATGAATGGAGAGTCCCCACAAAGATGTAATTACAAACCTGTGTGTGTTTCACAGCAGAAAAATAGAGAAAGACAATGAAAAGTGTTGCTAATATTCCTCCTTATGAAGTCTACTAGCATCCTGCCTGCTATGTTTCCAGTCTCTTATGCGCTGCTCTGCACTACAAAGAGGCAAGTCTTTGATTAATATCAGGTCATTAGAGACTATCAAGATAATGAATGTCAGAGAAGAACACTGCTGCAAACAGCCTCTGTGAAACCATGTGAAAAAGAAGACATTAATATTTTAATGTTCATTCATACGAAGCAAAAAAATCTAAGACCTACAGTAGGCAAATCTAACTGGTTTATTTCAACTTATATAACGACTGCCTTGCTTAATCTAAAAAAGAAATGTGATGTCTGAGGAAGAATTTAATTTACAAAACAGCTGTCTTTATGTGAATGAGATGTATTCCCTATGGAATATTTATTTAGTCTTTAAGCAAATTCTCCTCTTGTTTCCATGCCACACATTGTTAAGTTCTCCTGTGATCTATGAGAAAAGCTTTTTCCAAACATTTGTTTAAAATTTCACCTAAATGCAAAGTGTTTTCATTGACCTAGATATTAATTTACAAAAAGCTATTCATCTAGTTGCTCAGTATTGCATCTAATTTGCGTATTAAATGCATACAAGTGAAGTCCTTATCTGTTTTCTTTTATTTTGGATCGATAATATTCACTGTTTAAGGACTCCGACATCTACAGGCATAGCAAAGGGAGAAATTCACGCAGGTCTTCTGACAAATTGTGTTTTATTTTATTATTTTTTTGTCACAGGCTCTTCTTAATGAGAACACACATCATGGCAAACCATGAAACACACAAGTGCACTGCTGCGAATGCAGTGGGTTTCAGCACAGGCTACTGAACAGGACATAAATCTTCCTCAGTTTTACTCCCTAAAATCGGATCCAGAATCTCAGGGAGATAAGGGGACCTCTCTGGGTGATCCATCAGTGTCTTTGGGCCCCTCTGAAGACAGGCCTGGAGATGGACACTTTGAGGTCTGTGAGAAATGACAGACAGCTTTGCCGCGGGGGAAACTTTGCAGTGCACTGATCAATAGCTACTTAATTCCCAGAAACCTTTATTGATTGCCACGGCTGAAGAACGGTGCAAAATCATTAGGGGTTGAAACATTTAAAAAGAGATTAATAATTCATCTCAGAATGATACATTACTATTTCAATATGGCAAAAATGTGAAGAAACATATTTCGCTACAGGAGTCAGCTTCCTACTTTGATGTGCCGAGGTCTAAAACTTAATGCTCCTGTTTGTTATTTTAAATCATACGATTCAGATACAATGAAGACACTTAGAGTACTAGGAAACTTTTCATTTTGTTGACTGGTGTGACATATTTTTTGCCCTGACGCTGTATCACACAACAGGGTGAAATAGCTGACGTTATGTAACCTAGTTGACACATCCCTAGAATGCAGGCTTTGTGGGAGCAGCACAGCCTGTAAAGATCCATGGATAACCAGCAGCTGAAATCGGACAGCCGTGTTTCTTGCTGTGCGGTATAACGGGGGATTTATGGAAGCAGCATGTAGGAACATCTTGGGCACGGATGGCAAACAGAACCATTTGACAGGGGGACGGATCTCTGGACGGCTACGGTTTATTCGGGGAGGTGTCATCTTTTTCAAGGGTAACAAGAACTAAGGATAACTACGATTAAAACTAGACAAAAGTAAGGAGTAAACTTGGGAATATGGATTAGGGATGAAATGAAAACCAGAGTGGCATTATTTTTGGGCTGCTCTTAGGCTTTGATTTGGGTTGTTAGGGATGAACCAAAGTGGAATTGCCATAAGTCATATCTACTCAGAAAATGAGTATGTGTGAACTGAATTACGTCTGGCTCATCAGAACCTTCCTCCCACGTTGTTTGTCAGACCTGTCCCCAGACTCCACACATTCCAGTCTCAACAATTGTATTGCCCTTTAGCCATTAAAATTTAAGGTGAATCTCACTTTATTTTATGTGTTGGACATTACACTGTCCTTCTTCACAGCTGGAGGGTGGAAAATTTCCATATTTATATCCTGCCTGTGATTTAAATGTACACCGATCTATCAAAGACCTAACAAAGGGAATACGGACTCCACTCATGACATAACAACTGCAGAAAAACAAACCCCAAAGACAAGAAAAAAGCCATAATCAGAAAAAGCAGACATTCATTGGTATGACTTTGACACATCCAGCTTATTACCACCAAATCCATGTTGAGAAGATGTAATGAATATTTAAACAGTGTCTGCTGTCTTTGTTCCCTTACTTAGTCTGCTTAGTAACAACAGGCAGAGCCAGCTTGTTTGTGGTTCGCAACAGCACTCTTTTGTTGTTATGTAGAAGAATGACGTGCACATACAGTATGAAAAACGCCTCATTGATATCTAACCTCGCTAATAACATGTGGCATCAGTGTCAACACTAATAGCTATCTTAAGCCTGTGAAGAGCAAAAGTCATTGCACTGATTTGTTGAGTTGCCCCATTCTTAAGAAGCTCTTGATTTTAATTTACCTTAAGTCACTGGTAATCCTGTATCCAATAGTAGTAATTGGGAGTGCATTAGTCATTAACAAAAGATCAATGCATGCATGCAGGGAGAGTGTGCCAGATGATCTAAAGTGGAATTTGCATAAACCCTCAAGAGAACCCATTCAGAAAAAAAAAAGTATAGATTTAACTACAGAACATTTCTTCATGGACCTTGCCTGTGTATTAGACAATCTGCAGAGTTGCAGACCACTTAATTTACACATGTTACAAGAGTGCAGGAGGGGCTGCTTCACATCAATCACATTATTAAAGTGGGAAGAAGGTTAAGTTATTTTGTTGCCCGATTCCATGCATCACCAGCCGGGTCTGGGCAGGAAGATTCAAATCAAAATGAGTGAGCCAGGTTTAGCGTGGTGCTGCTAAACATAGAAAAATACCCTTTATAAATGAACACTTTATCTACTACCTCTGCAAATAATTAAACACATCACTGTCACCAATTAGCCGCTACAGAGACAGCAAACCAAAAACAACATTAAGAATAATAAAAATATCTTTTTTTCATTGCGGTTGGCTCTCTCTGAATTTGTGCTTACTTTGATTTACAGTACACATTATGACAACATGGAATTCAATTTTTTTTTCCGTTATCTTTCTTTTCTTTGTGATTATTAAATAAAGTTAAAATGAATAATAAACATATCATAAGGGATATCTTTCACTATATTAAATTACAAAAACACCACACCGGCTGTGCTCTTCTTAAGTGGCATCTTAAACAGGAATCCTTGACACTGAGGTTCATTACAGGTAGATTAAAGATACTTTGAAGATACTATTGTTATGTTATGACCCCAGGTGTAATTTGCTCTGCCTCTGGGTGGAGATTTCTTTGGGTGTGCTTTTCTCTTCCTGTCCTGTCCACTATTAGATATCGCACCTTTCTGTTCTGATAGGCTGGTTTCTTTTTCCTTTGATGACTGTGCTTGGCCGTTGTTGCCATGTGACACTTAATTTTGCTTAGCCTGTTTTGCATTTGGTTGCTTCTGATTCTATTTTGTTGATAGCCTTTAAATATTTATAAGTATTGTGTCCACTAGGGAAGTAGGGAGTGTGATGCCATTTTGTTTCAATTTGTTTTCTCTTAGTTTTTGCTAGTTAGGGGTTTTGTGTATCCATATTTTCATTTTGTTTGGGTTAGGTAAAGGAATACTGTTTTTCTAGTTAAAGCTGTCTCTGTGTGTAATTTTAGCCTGGTCAGCTCCCGAAGTTGTTTCCACTGCTAATAAAATTAACGGGAAGTAGCTTGTGGGCAAAAAAATTTGATATTAACAACAAATCATTGACCATATAATTATCAATAGTTACACAATGTGCTCCTGAAACCTGTGCCACCCTTTGCTCGTCACTGATCGCTGCTGCAGTGAACTGCTGGGGGAAAAAGTAGGAAAAAGAGAAACTCACTTACATAGTCTTGTACATTTAAATCATGACAAGACTGAAATGCAAAATAAGACGTCTGAGTGTTCAACATTTTCCAAAACATCTTCTGGCTATTAGCTGTTGAGTATCATTAAAAGCTTAATGTTTCGCAGTTTTGGTTTTGGTTCATTTTACGCAACAATTAGACACAGCTATATTACACCAATGCCGTTTAAAACATAGCCGCACATTCATATTACAACAGACAAATAAAACACTCATGACACCTCTATGACTAACCGGTAACTGTGGTCAGGATTTGGTACTTTTTACTTGACGCTGTACACAATTTTGTAACAGGTAGGACAGCATGGAATATGCAACATAAATATTGCGATCTTGTATAACGAGCTGATGACTCATTGCAAATGTCTCCAAGCCATAACATAAGCTTTAAGGCATTTGGAATTCACTTTGTATGTTTTCTTTAAGCTGCTCTGACACTTTCAGGGATTTCACCTATGCACCTTAATGCAATGACTTCCTCTCTCAGCTTGGGCTTCCCTAAGAAGTCAATGAAGTGGTGCAATATGGCTCCGTAGTTTATCACTGTACCCCCAGTAAACCTAGGCCCAGAGAATGGTGCTGTCTAATCTCGCAACAAGGAGCAGTCTGCATTTCTGCAGTTGCTTCCCCCAAGGACCATAACCTTCCCCAGGCCATAGGTCTGTCTGAATAAATGAAAATGAGTACAGTAACAAAAAAAGCCACACAGGGATCAAGTCACGTGTTACTTTCAAGATGGAATAAATTGGAGCTGATCTTTCTGTAGCAGCTTGATTTACCCATAGTTCCCTTGGCAAATTAAACACAAAAGACACAATTATTGGTGAAACCATACAAGCATGTACATCGTGATCCCAAATGTATGGCTTTATTTACAGCAGACAGCATTTTCATATCCTTTGTATAAGACAGCAGACAAAAGAGTTTGTATGAAGAATACCAATTCATGAAACTTAAAAAATGAAATTTCAGTAAAAGTATATTTTTTAATTTAAGCTGAGGCATGCAATGTGTTGACATTCTGTAATTATGTATTGTATCAGTTTATTGGGATGCTAAGTCCCTTGAGTTAATGTTTTACTGTAGGTATTTTCAAAACAGGATGCAGTTGTTTGCCTGGAATGTTAAGATTCCCCCTTGGACTTTCAGTTGGGCTATGCAGGTATGTCACTCCGTATAGCTATAATATAATCAGATCTTCACTAAAACTGACTGGGCTGCAGAAATAGCTCTTGTTTTTAAGGAGGGCATATTGATTTGTAAAGTGAAGTGGCTTGGAAGCTTACGGTAGTATGGAAATTATGATAATACGAAGCTGCATTGTCTTCCTCCTTACTGATATTTATGATGAAATAGCAAGGAGCTGCAGACCAATCATATATTTATGTAACTCTGGACGATGCAATACACATTTGCAAAGCAAGGGAGCAGTTAGAATGTCATATCTGAATATATGAGAAAAGTTTGCTGGGAACAGAAACGTGGGCAGCAGCAAAGTCGGTAGAAGGCACAAGCCAGTCGTGAGAAGACGGAAGAAAAGAGAGTTGCAGATGCTATGGAGAAAAAATACAGTTTAAAAGGTGTCCTGCACACGGGCAAGTATATGAAATGTAAAGAAAAAAAATCATTTCACAAATATGTATTTCTTAAAAACGGTAACTATGGGGAAAGTAAGAGTACACAGCTGCTTTCACTCATGAGCATGTTTATTGGAGCAGTGGATAATAGCTGAGAAAGTAAAATCAAGAGAATTGGATGACACATACAGATAAGTGGCTAGATCACCTGGGGGATTAATGATCAGATGATTTTTAAGAAACTGAAAATTATGTTCCAAATTAAGAATAAGGTGGAAATAATTCTAGCATCATATAATGGACAGAGAATTGACAGTCTAGCTGTATGTCAGCTGGAGTTGCAGTGTATTGTAGGGGAACTGTCCACTGGCCCAATGGCGGAATCCAATTGGACAGCCGAAGGCTTGGAATGCATGTGGGTCCT
>JAODKE010003949.1:0-13790 GCA_026779605.1 Mormyrus hasselquistii
CCATGTCACCAAACAACACAGTGACTACCTGGAGCCCTATATATAGGCCCACTGACTGATTACAAGATTGTAGACACTTGTGATGCTAATTAGTGGACACACCTTGCATTAACATGTCCCTTTGGTCACATTATTTTCAGTCTTTTCTAGGGGTACCATCATTTTTGTCCAGACCTGTTCCATGTTTTTATTTTTTTTAATAATTTTGTTGAAGCATGGTTGAAAAGCAATGTCTGACTTTCATTGGTTAAATTTCACAGAATTTTTATTTATTATTACTTTTGTCAGATTAAAGTTATTATTGTGACCATTGTGAGTTTTTCTTTCATTGACCGAAGGGTACCAACAATTTTGTCCACGTGTTTAAAAGTTTTTACAAGTTTCTAAAAGTGCTTACAATGGCGTGGTCTGCCATCTCACTTACAGTACAAACATCTTTTTTGGCTTGTCATATTGCACTTTAATTCTACAGCAAAAAAAAATTAAATAAAAAATTGATATTGATTGAGTTAAAACTTGTTTCAGAGCATTTATTTGTCATCTGTAGCTACATACATACAATCTATATACAATCTTAAACAACTGTATTCTTTTGTGTTCATAAATATCAATAAATATAAATGAGTTCAAATAAAATGATCGCGATGACCTTCGGCCTTGTAAAGACAAGCTCGCCTAACCGTACATGTGATCATGGAAAATAAAATGCGACTTTGTGCACTAATCTGGCTGCTCTATATTTGCAACACGGTATAACAAACATGATCAATAAGTACTTACAGAAAAAAAATGCGTATGGGGTTGTCAGAAATTTGTGATGTCAAAATAGGGTCACATGCCAAAAAAGGTTCAGAACCAGTGTGCTATGGATATGTTAGAAACACAATTTCACATAACTGCACGTCTTTGATAATGCAGAAGGAAACTGCAATACCTAGAGAAAACTCACACAAACATGGAGGCAAAAAATCCAACATAGCTGGGTCTCAAACATGACTCAGGAGTTATGAGATGACCGGGCTAACCACTGTGACTCCCATTTTTCACACATTTTCTCCTAAAGTGTGATGAGTCCTTTGTCACACATAAATGTTTGTGCCTTTAGGGAGTCTGAAGGAATCAATGCGGGGGAGGTGAAAGAAAAGACACCAAAAAGCAGTGTGAACAGGCCAGTCCAGAGGGCAGTTAAATATGTGAAGTGGGTGTGACTGTAACAAACATAGCATGACTAATCACCAGGGCCCTGAGATCTGGGTACGCATTCAGGATTTCGTCAGCTTGACAGGTCAGTCCTCCTGCACAGAACACCCTGCTGTTTTCATTTACCAGAATCAATCCCCCTGTAAGGAATCCACTTGCAGAGGCTCCGCAGTTTCAGCAAAACAGTGGTTTATTGAACAAAAAAAAATAATAATGTAATACAGTGTAGACATGCACCGGATATTGAAAGGCAGCTCAAATACAAATTAAGGACAGTTCTTCACCCCCCTTTATACCCCAAAAGACCCTCCCCAACAAGGTGCTGTGTGTAGGTGTTGTGAGTGAATTTACATATGAGGAGTGACCCCCCTGGACTTTGAGGAGCCTGGGACAGGGATGGGGCAGGACAGGGTGGAGACTTTCTGATAATTGTAATTCAATCATCTTCCTTATCACCCTAGTGGTGCGGACTGGAACCCCCATTCTCTCCCCGGCTTCCCCCATGATCATTAATAGCTAACTTATCTTAACTACTTTGCCTTACACCCCCCACCACCTTATCCTGCAGCTGGAGAGGGTTACTTCAGCGTGTTCTGGTTGACTGTGCGTCAGACCCTTGAAGCCTCACGATGGGATGGTGGACAGTACTGCTTCTGTGTGTGGGCATACCCACGATTGTATCACCCGCATTCCTCGTCTCTTGGGACACTGAACTTCAGGTGAGTAGCTACAGCGATGCTGCTCCTCTCGTACTACTCTGTGCCTTCACTGATCCTGACCGGCTTCTGTGAGCGAGATGTCTGCTTTCCCCCAATATCAGAGCCCAGTAATGAGTGATTATTAAGAATAAATGGAAGAATATGAGCCGGAGTCTTAGATCTTTAGTAAACTGTGATTCACTGCCGACACCTTCTATAGTGATGATTTAATGCTATTCCTAATGTGAACTGTGCTATGGGCAAAGCTACAGGCAGAAGATAGGCTATAAATCACAGTTTCTCTAGAAGTGCATATGTCAGTTAAGTGCCGGGTTATTAATTCAAGTGTGTACACGCTACAGGTTTGTACAGGTGCTACCAGAAATATTCACTGGAAGTGCTGTGGTAATGAGAGCTTAAAGCTGTAAAGCTTCATTTAACTGTCATAAAAATCAAACAAGATTTCATTCAGTATTTGCGAGGGATGGCAATGCATTGACCACAGGATGCTGCAAAGACCCACAAATCTGTGCTGTGGACTCAACCCAAAGCACCCAGCAGAAAACACACTCGGAGTCATGAAGTTGTCCTGCTCATCAGTAATCCAGCGTATTCTCTCACTTCCAGGGCCCTGAGACTGAGGCAAGGGTGATGAAGGTAACGACTGAAAATGGTTTCTTGTCGTTTAACCAGTACTAACCATCTGCTTGAATGCCAGATGAAAATCCCTGCTCTGCATGCAGCAAAAACAGCATTTTGACTAAATCATTGAAAATAAAATCCCCATGTGAGAGGGCTGGGTGTTTGTCAGTTCACTGACCCAGGGATTTCTCAATTGATCTGTGTGCAGTTTCAAAGTGAAATCAATTCTCTTTGTTTGCTGTGCTGTGTTTATTCTTCTCATTTTGTTATCCGTTATTCAACAGAAACGAAGCCCTGAAAATGTGTCGGTAAGGGTGAAGAATTATCCATCTACTACAACAGCATGACATTTTAATGATAATTTCAGCTCACAAGGGGGTGACATGGTGGTGCAGTGGTTCGCACTGTTGCCTCTATGCTACAAATTTCTGGTAGAAAGACACCTGAACCAGCTTATTTTATATACTGTGATGCTGAAAACCACAAGTCTCTACTTACTGCTGTAAATTTCCAGACCCAGTGCGCTGCACAACAACTCTGACTAAAACCATCTCCAAATCTTCTTTCTCTCAGGATCAGAGAGCCGTTGAAGTGCAAAGTGTGACGGTGAACTGTAAGGTGGCATCTCGCTTTGCTCATACCGTCATGACCTCTAAGGTGGTCAACAGGGCCAACACCTCCCAAGAGGTCCTTTTTGATGTCGAGCTACCTAAAACGGCCTTCATCACCAATTTCAGCATGTCAGTTCATCCCACTTTCAACACCATATTTGACACTCTGATAACTGCAGGCTGTGATGCTTAAAGTGTGTCTATGTCAATGTGTGTCCATGTTAGGGAGATTGAAGGAAAAATCTATGTGGGGGAGGTGAAAGAAAAGGAGAAGGCCAAAGAGCAGTTTGAAAAGGCTGTGTCCAGAGGCCAGACAGCTGGACTAGTCAGGTGCGAGAAGGATGCCCACTAGACATTTATGACACAGCATAAAAGGAATGTAAATTATCATTCTATTTTGTTTTCATATACTGTCTTTCGTGTGCATGCACATCTTGGTACATTCTGTCTCTTTCTCTGGAAGTGTGTCTTACTTCAAATGACATCTGGTCTGGTTTGGTTGGAAAGCCATGTCTATCTGACAGATTTTCTGATTTTGTGTCCAAAGAGCATCGGGCAGGAAGATGGAGAAGTTCTCAGTGTCCGTGAACATTGCGGCACACAGTGATGTGATCTTCATGCTGACGTATGAGGAGCTGCTTCAGCGTCAATTGGGCCAGTATGAGCTCATGATCCGGGTCAAACCCAAGCAGCTGGTCCAGAATTTTGAGGTCTTGGATGAGCAAACACGTCACACACATCAGAAGCTGTGGTTGTAGCTTCACAAGTTCCTGTCATGTTTGAGTATCTTATTTGACATTAACACACAAACGTCACTGCAGATCCTTGATCTTTCTTCAACAGATCGTAGCAGACATCTATGAACCCCAAGGTATTGCCTTTCTCGATGCTTATGGCACCTTTGTCACCAATGAGCTGCTCCCCCTAGTGGAGAAAACTGTCACTGACACTAAGGTCTGTTGGTCAGCCTGGATATAAACATGCTCAAAAGCGGCAAATGATTTAAAAGTAAAACCACTTGTGCTTGTGGTTAGAATGTTAAAAAGCAGCAGTGATGTCTGGAAGTCCCTTTCTCACCAGCCCTTCTGCCACCCCCCCCCCCCCCAGGCACACGTGGCCTTTAGGCCAACAGTGGTGCAGCAACGTACCTGTCCCACCTGTGATGGCACACTGATTGATGGAGATTTCTTCATTAAGTATGATGTGAAGCGAGAGAAAGACATTGGTAACATACAGGTCTGGTTATTTTTCACTGGAGATCCTTTTGTGCAAAAGACATACAATTTGATATATATAAAGCTATCATAGACTAATAGCTCTCATAGCCATAATAGATTTTCATTCTCTTTATAATATCAAAGCCTTTATATTCCATAACATTACATGCCCTGATGATGCTTTGTAACTGAACCATAGGCAAACAAGAATTAGGAAGGAGGGTGTGTGTTTGATTACGATGTTGTTTTTTTCCCAGATAGTGAACGGGTATTTTGTGCACTTTTTTGCTCCCGCGGATCTGCCATATGTACAGAAGAATATCGTTTTTGTGATAGATATCAGCGGGTCCATGTATGGGAAAAAAATTGCCCAGGTAAGGAAACCCGATCATGTTACCTCAGAAATACGTTTAACTCCATTTATGGGAGTATATTTCTAGATTTAGCAAACACTTTTGCTCAAAGTTGACACACAAATGAGCACCAGAGAGCAGGGTCAGCCAGTATCCCAGAAGCCACTGAGGTTACGTATCACAGGATGTCCTTGCAGCAGCATCCTGGCAAGACAAAGCAGCTCATTTTGGAGGATTAAGACCCTGATAGGTTACAGAGGGTTATGTTGGTGTTGCTGGTGTTTCATCTCTCAGGGCACCCTGGATATTATTGAGAGGAGTGGCAAATCCAGTGAAGGCCAGATAAGGAGGTGTTTGTTAGATGAATCTGTAAGCAGGTGATTTGTGGTCTAGTGACCCATGTCTGGCTTACAGAGGAATCAAAGCATTACGTACATCTGCTTCTTTGAGCAGTTGTTTAAAGCTGATCGTCCGGCTAGGATGTCAGACATCTCTGGGTCCACGGTTCTTGAAGCGGATCCTCCAATCAGCTGTGAACCACCCAATCTCATTGAGATCGAACAGGTGGTGAATCATTTGGGTGTAGGGAAGGCCACAGGGATCTGTAGTATCCAGGGTGAACTTCCCCAGGCTGGTGGTAAGGCTGTCCTCCTGGCATTGCATCTATTTGGGACTCTGGGATCTTCCCAACTGACTGGAAAATGGGACTTGTAGTCCTTATCTAGAAAGAGTAGGGTGATCACCTGGATTGCAGCAACTACAGGGGGATAACCCTGCTTTCAGTGCAGGGTAAGGTCCTTCTTAGGGTCATCCTTAACGGGATTTGTGATCACTTGCTCACCTACCAGTGACTGGAGCAGTCTGGTTTTAAGTCTAAGAAGTCTACCATTGACGGCATCTTGGCACAGAGGATTCTCATAAAGTGAAAGCATAAATATCAGCAGAGGTTCTTTGCAGCTTTTGTTGATTTTTGTGAAGCATTTTAACTCAGTTGATCAAGCTGCCCTGTGGGACATCCTGAGACTTCATAGGATCCCCCTGAAGTTGCTGGATGGCATGGCTGGCCTGTACACTAGTACTGTGAGTGTTATGCAGAGTGGAAGGAGAACCTCCACATTCTCCTCAGTTGATTCTGGGGTTTCTCAGGGATGTGTTCTTGCTCCCATTCTGTTCAATGCTTGCATGGACTGGTTGTTTGGGTTGTGGGATCCTGCGGCTGTGGGGCATCTCTTGGTGAAGAAAGATTTACTGATCTTGACTTTGCTAAATATGCTGTGATCCCAAATGAGACACATCACCTGCATTGTGAGGGAGTACCACGGCCATGTGGTGCGTTTCCCAGAGGGTGATCCGGCTTGCAAGATCCTCGCTGCTGAGGACTCAACCGGCTGGACCAGGCCAAGGGTACGCACATGAAACACCGGGTTGCGGCAGATGGATGGCCATTTCTGGAGGGTGGGCCACGTGTCTGCCTAGGGGTCATCGGCCAGGATCCCGAGGTGTTTCATCATGTGATGGGTGCGACAACACACTGCATCAGCGCAAGCTCCCTAACCTGGCCTGACTTGACCTGATTAAATACTCAAATTTAGCTGTGTGGCTCATGTGCGTTTTAGGACTGTGTGCCCGTGATCGAAAGGCTAATGGTTCAAATCTCATGCCTGGCAGAATGATGCCACCATCGGGCAGTAGAGCAAGGCCCCTAACCCAAATTGCTCCAGAGGTGCTACATGCTGGCTGACCCTGTGCTGGTAACCCCAAACCTGTGTGTGTGTCTCATGGGGAGCAGGGCACAATTTGCCATGGGGATGAATAAGATATCTCTGTTCTAATATCTTCCTCACATTTTTTCTATTGCATCAGACACGTGAAGCTCTGCACACTATCCTGGATGATCTCCATGAGGATGACCACTTCACACTCATCTTATTTGATAATGAGATAAACTATTGGAAAGAGTCCCTGGTCAAGGCTACAGAGGAGAATGTGATTCAAGCAAAAGACTTTGTTTCGAAAATCGAAGCCAGATTGTGTGAGTATGTCGAAGTATAGATGTAAAGCAGGTGGTTCTCAAATGCAGTCATATTACTGACGGATGGTCCAAAGTATCTCTGTCTCTTACTGCCACATCCCTTCCAGTCTGTCATTATCTTACTATCAAAATCAAATCACAGAGGTTATAATGTTTTTGGTAAGACATGAACATTCCCATTAATCACCCCCTCCCAACAATTCCAATTAGCAACTAATATCAACCAGGCTGTGCTGAAGGCTGTAGACCTTATCAACAAAGATGCTGTTGAAAACAAGCTGCCAGACAACAGTGTTTCCATGATAATCCTTCTGACGGATGGGGATCCCACTTCAGGTCTGTCTCAGTTATATTTCACCATATGAACAGAGTCATCAGTTTATATATAGCAGGTTCAGGGCTATTCATGAATGAACTCAATCTCATTTCAAATCAGGAATTGTAATTCAAAAAAAAGTCAAATGCAGAATTGAAACTGAACCGGAATTTCAGGAAGTTGAATTCAATATTCAATATTTGAATTCAATATTCAATGCAATATTACATGTCTAATATTTAGGAAATCAAGCCTACCTTTTAGAAGTGGAATTCCTTGGAATTCAGTTCTGTTCCCTGTAATTCCAATTCAGATCCAATTCACTTTCTCTAGAGTGGGGCGTTCCAATTTCAGTTCATACTCCAGGAAGTGATTTTGAATTTACCATGCAGTCACAATTCAATTCATAAATGGCCCCAAATAGCAATCTCAGCCTCAGATATACACACCTGTAATGAAATGCACCATCTAACCTGAATGTTGCCATGTTTGTCCATGTAACAAAGACATCTAGTTCTGTGACAACATTTTAAGCACGTTTGTAGCTGCTTCCATCTGCATACATTAAAATGTCAAGGTCTGATGAAAACCTGTAATGTAAGATATTTAAAAGACATAAACTGAAACTGACAGTTTTAAAGAATAATCCTTTTTTTTGGATGAGGAACTGAACTATGATGGGATTTGTTTTCCCTCATTCACCAATTTCCATATGCAGAAATAAAGCAGATCAAGAGCAAAACACAATGATTTTCCATATAAATACAATCAGAATTAACATAAATATATGTTTATGCCATGTGCATCTATTTATAGGGGAGACATCTCCAGTAGCAATTCAGAGTAATGTGCGGAATGCAATCCAAGGGAATATGACTCTCTTCTGCCTGGGATTTGGCTTTAATCTGCAATACAATTTCCTGGAAGTGATGGCCCAGCAGAATAATGGCTTAGCCAGGAGGATCTATGAAGATTCTGATGCTGCGCTCCAGCTTGCGGTACTGTGTCAGCCAACCATTCCCCTATCATACAATACAACAATCCTTGTCTTTTTCAAACTACTTGGACACGGGAATATGTGGAGTTACTACATGTTGGAGTGGATGCATGTCAACAGATAATCTATTCAGCTTCATTACCACAAGCATATCTGTATGTCACCTATTCTCTGTTGACAATTCTTTGCAAAGATGTCTGTTGATCTTGCGTTTCATTTTTTGCTACTCTCTGCCAAAGGGGTTTTACAGTGAAGTAGCCAGCCCTTTGCTCTCCGAAGTGCACCTGAATTACCCCCACAATGCAGTTAGTGGGCTAACCAAACACCATTTCAAGCAATTCTTCAACGGCTCAGAGATTGTGGTCGCTGGGAAGATATCAGATGATGACCTACAAAATTTCATCTTTGAGGTGTCTGCACAAGGGGTGAGAGATTACTTCCATCATTTTTTGCCCAAGTAGGAAAGTTTTGCCCCAAACACAACAGTACAATTAAGGACTACCACATTATACTTTTTCTAGATGAATGACATAAAGTTCCAGGGTCAAGCAAGTGCCGAGGACTGGAATATCATGTTTCCAGAAAAGGAATACATCTTCGGAGACTTCACTGAGCGTCTTTGGGCATATCTTACTATTCGGCAGTTGCTCGCCAAAAGGTTTGGCTGAATGTCATTGACATGGCAGTATAACATGCTAATCTGTTAAAATTCTAGTCTTGCTTACTAGGGTATGCCTTTTGAATTTTTGCTACTAGCCCTGTCTCTGGTGTCTTTGGTATCCAGTTAAGGAATAATAAACCACCAAATTTCCATGTGATGTATACATACATGAGGAGGCAGAGTAATCATGGATGCTCTTGTCTGGGAATTTGTCTCCACAGGGAGAGTGGTAAAGCAGAAGAGAAGGCTAATGCGACGGCTGAAGCCCTGGCGCTGTCCCTGCATTACAACTTTGTGACTCCGCTTACCTCCATGGTGGTGACCAAACCTCAGAAGGATGAAACACCAGTGGAGGCCATGATTGCAGACAAGCTGACTGAGGGTGCGAGTACTGCTTTTCAGTTTGGGGATGTTCTGGGGTCTTGGCTAGATGGCCATTCTTTATAAGAATCCACAAGCTACAAAATTATTTCCTAATTAATCTAATTTAATTTAATTGACAAAGTCAGGTGAACAATGAAGCAAATTTGTTAAAATATAGTAAACATATGCTAGTAATTTATTACAATCTCACAGAAATAGACTGGGGGAAACCAGCCAATATGACATGACCCTCTGATAAACTGATAAACCAAAGCCAAAAATAATATCCCAGCTCTTACCTGAATCCTGTACTGTGAATTTCTCCTGACTGCTTACTTTTGTCATTTTGCAGATGAACGTCACAAGCCAATTCTTGCTGGTAAGTTATAGTTACTTCTAAGCATGAATTTGAACATATGTATCCAGAGTATAATCTCTGCGTTAGAATGCAGCTTGGTCAATAAGAGCAAACTTGTTTGATCCCAGGAGGATATATAGGAAATTTACTTAATATTTTGAACATAATACAGATGAAATATTAGCAAAGTATTATGCCTTTTTAACCATCAATGGATTTAGCATCACTCTGAAAAAACCACATAATTTTTTTTTTGTAAGCTTGTAGCTACTGTGAGAGATAAATCTTTTTCTAAACACAGGTATCTCCATACCCCAGCCTGCAGCCAACTATCATGCAGTCACAAGCGGTATGTCAACAGCTTCTATGTAGTTTTCATATTTGAAACATGAAAAATAAATACATCTAAAATTGCTTTTTTTCCCCAGTGGATGGAGATCCCCATTTTATCATCCAAGGTGCAGACCTGAATGACACTTTGTGCTTTAACATTGATGATGTCCCAGGCACAATTTTCAACCTGGTGAAAGACCCTTTATCAGGTGCGATTTTAGTCTGGAAATACTGAAAAAAGACCTAGTGACTATGGTAAAAGCTGCAATAAGCCACAGTAAATCTGTTACAGAGGGCAAAAGATTGATAATACTCCACAACTTTTAAGAGGAGGATATTCTATGCCTTAATGCTGTTAAATAAGTAAATATTTGAAAGTATCATTTGATAATCAACTGTGCGTTCACACTGACATGATTTCTGCAGGAGTTGTGGTCAATGGCCAGACCATAGGGGATAAGAAAGTGGACCCTGGAAGCAAAGTCCACACCTACTTTGGACGGTTTGGAATAGCTCACCAAAAGCTAAACCTCAAAGTGGAGGTAACCACTCAAAGCATCACTGTCTCCCAGGACAGACGGAAGACTTTACTCTCCTGGTCTGACAACAGGACTTTCAGGGGCCCTGGGTGAGCTTGACAAACACTGAAAGAGATGCTGAGCATGTTACTGAAAGACAGACAGGTTGAAGTTCAGGTTGATGATCATCCTGCATTGCTGCAAATTTTCTAGCCCCCAGCTTGTAATTTCCTCTTGTTTTTAATCATGTTGTAAAAATTTTGCTCTCTTTTGACTCTTTACTGCTTTCAAGACACAATTTTGATAGAGAGAAACCACAAAATAATTCTAAAATACTATGAACATCCCCCTGGCATCCTATACATCAGAAATTTGCATGCAAGTGCTGCTACTTTGCACAAATACCTGCAGCGTATAAAAGCGAGAACTCGCAGTCTAGAAGTATTTTTATCTGTAAGGAAGATTTTACCCCCAGAAATCAATTTTGACATTACGGATCCATACAGTTGACATACTCCACCTTAATAATCAATTCTTCTCAATGTATTGATGCATCTTTACACCGCTTTTGTTCAGTTTCGAGATTCTGTCAAGCGCATTCATTCAGGAATCCGAGCCTGCTTTCTGATGACCATAGTGCGCTGTCATCTCTCTTTCTTATGCAGCGTGGAAATTGAGATCACAAAGGAACGCAGTCTTACTGTCACTATGAGGGACTCGGCCAAGTTTGTCATCATCTTGCACAGGGTGTGGAAGAAGCACCCATACCACCAGGACTATCTGGGCTTCTATACTCTAGACAGCCACCTTCTCTCCAGCAAAGTTCATGGCCTCCTTGGTAAGATCTGACTGGCCCTGTCTCCTGAGATTGTAACAACAGCATCTGAGAAACCCCTGTGGGGTTGCGTCCTCTGCATTTAACCCATATGTGACATCCTGATATAGCAGGGGGCAACTAATTCAGCACCTGGGGATCAGTGCTTGGGGGCGGTATCTTGCTCAGGGTACCTTAGTGGTAGCTTGCTGGTCGGTAATGCAAACCAGAAAGCTTTCCGTATGAAGACCGCTTCATATTTATAGTGACCTGATACACTAAATGTATTTCCTTATGTTTATTCTCTCATGTCAACTTGTAAAGGTGCCCCCACTTAGGCCTATGCTACAGGACTACAAAGTGTAAACCAGACATTGGTTACGTGTAAAACAGTAGCTATGCACAATAGACTTTTCTGCTGAAAACTGAACCTCAGTATTAATTCTTCCACACTATTTGGCCTCCTTGCCCTCTACAGGACAATTCTACCACGGCCTGCAGTTTAAGGTTGGTGAACCGCATGCAGGAAAGGATGCAGACAAACTAGATGCCACCATGACGGTGAAGGGTCAGGAGCTCACTGTCACCTGGTGAATATCTCTCTCTCTTCCAGGCCTTCTGGTTTTAGCACCTTTCTCTCTCCGTGTGCATCAGAATCTGTCCTCTGATCACAGGCACACTAAGCATAATACAACACAGAGAAACATAGAAACATGTGACACTATGAAATGTTGCTCACCTTAGGATGTTTCTCGGGTCTACAGGGGCTGGCAAAAAGATTTCCGCAGGAATGTCAAGTATGGCGAAAGCGTGCCCTGCTGGTTTGTGCACAGCAATGGTACAGGCCTCATCGACGGGACTCACCATGACTATGTGGTGTCCGAGATATTCAAGACCAGCTGAGTGACAAAACCATCAGCCAAATTGTTGAAATGCTTCAAAGACGATAACAAAATATGACAAAATGGAGACTGTTAGTTTAATTTTGTTAATAACCAGGCATATTGATGTGTATGACAAAAATCTGTTAGCTATAAACCAATAATATCTTAAACACATTTCTGTCATTTTATATTCCTTGCCTTATATCTTTTTACCTGGGAAGCATTTACCCGTTCAAATAAATGGTTCCCGTAACTTACAGTCTGCCTCCATATCGCTGTTATTCTTTCATCCAGTTCTTGTAGAAACATCGTGTTCCAGTTTGTATGGTGCAATTCTGAATGACATACTGACCTCCCCCAAGCCCAACATTCAAAGATGACACAGTGATCCCCAGATGCTTTAATGTATGGTGGTCACAAATCACTTGTCAGTCAACAGCATCTATCAAATGCTTGGAAAACATTTTGTACAGGACTACAGGTCCCACCCAGACTGTGAATAGGCATTTAGCTGGAACTACTTTACATTTTGCACTTTCATTCAGAAATGGCCATGTACAGTACTGTCTTTCTCCTAGGGCTCTCCATGTGGCTGAGATCCCAGTGTTTGAGATGACCAATCATCTTAATCAGGTGAAGAATGCCAACTTCATAAAACATTATTACAAATTAAAATCTGCCAAAAAAATAATCCCACAGTTCAATCTCACTTTGACATTTTCAAGTGATTCAAGTAGAAATTGTTGCATCAGCTTCTTTGGTCATTTCCTGCCGCATTAGGTTGCTTACTGTACTATTTATGGCACTCCCACATTTTCTCCCAATAATACCCTCAATTTGGGTGGCAGGGTGCTTTTGAAAAATATGATGGATTTGGTACGTCTGCATTACCAGCCTGATCTAACATATTCCTCTGATAAACTTTGGATAGCTGATTATGGGAGATGGAATGGTGATAGTGATAAGGGGAAAAATTATGTTAGGATTATTATATTATTTGTTAGGAAAGTGTTCCTTTGGGTGTTTATTAGCATTAATTTTAATTTTCCATTTTAAGTTTCATCATTTTTGAATACAACACCATTCATTCTCTTTTCACCTTTATTGTATTGCAAATATTTAATTACATCAACACACATGAATAAAAATTCATTAAAATAACAACAAAAAAACCCACCCAAATTCTTTCTTCTTCATTAAATGTAAAAATAAAATCAAGCTAAAAACATTTTTTCACATTCTCGTGATTAATGAAATTATTGTTCTCTGCCTTGATAGAAGATTTATTTTGCAAAAATTTCATTCATTATTGCCATGTTTTGTAAATAAGTTTAATTTCCATTTTCTTTTGCTTTTGCCCTTCTGTCGTTTGCTTGCCTCAGATGGTAAAAGGGGTTCTTTCTTGCTGACCCTTGATATAATCAATGCTTGTTCCTTTATAGCTTCAAGTGACTGAATTCGCTCCATGAATCCAGGTTTAGCTTCTGCCTTTTCACTCTCAATCAGAAAATTGATGTATTCTGGTGTGGAAAGTGGGTTGGGCTTTAAAGCGATTTCCTTTGGTTTTGATGTTTCAATCAGATACAGTGCTTCATCTTTAAGACGTTGAATTTCTTCGTCTTGTCTTTGAATTATTTCCTGAGCTGTCAGTTTGGCACCAGATGCTTCCTCATACTTTGCTTTAAGCTCTTCAGATGTTCTCTTTTCTTTCACATTTTTATACTCCCATTTGTACTTCTCGTTAAAATGCACATTCCATGGACATTTGCCAGGACACACAGTGCAGTTGCCTT
>JAODKE010003950.1:0-13772 GCA_026779605.1 Mormyrus hasselquistii
AACCCTGAGGTACTAGTAGCCCACAAAACACATTCGAGAAATTTTGCTGTACACTTGTACATTGGGGCACTACAATGGATCCCACTTTGTCTCAAACAAAGCTGCCAATTTTCACCATCACCCCCTCCCCCAATATTGTATTACATCAAACACATCGCACCTAAGATTCTTAGTACAAGTAGTTCTCACTGTAATAAAGATCAGCAGCACCATTAAGCTAAACCACACATGTTTTTTCAATTAAACTTTTAGAAAGCAAACCAATTTACATATTGGGTTGCCCCATTGTATGGATTGGACACAAAAGGCATTACATCCATGTCAAAACTCAGGACAACATGCAAAGCGAAAAATATAAACCTGCAAGTTTTAACATTTTGTGTGCTATCTTAATTGCAAGCCCAAATATGAAACCAGAAAGCACCAAAACAAGACTTGCGTGTGCATGTAGACATACCATTATGTCCTGATTTTAGACAACAGCATTTGGCCCACCTTGTCAGAGAAACTGGACACCAACTTCCAACAACAATATATACAAATATGCCACTAATTTACAACCACATTTATTTAAAATAATTTTAACTTATTACTACACACAGATCCCACACTGATCTGTTGATACATCAGTACAGGAACCACATTATAGTTACAGCAAAAGTTACATTAAGGATTTTTTTCATACATTTTGGGAAAAATATAAACAGCTAAAATATTTAACAGCTTAAACCATCTTCCTTGTTGTATAAGGGTATAAAACTATGCTACATTTCACAGTACTTTATTTTTATGTAGCAGATAGCTAGCTAAAGAGTGGGTAAACAAGGGTGAAAATCTGTAAGCCACATCAAACTCAAGGCCTGTGAGCTACATCTGGTACAATTCATCACAAACTGCAAAATGATTTTGATATTCTGTTAAAAACGGCCAGGAAATAGAGGTGTAACGGACCACAAAACTCACATTCCAGTAAAAACTTGAGTTTTGGGTTTGTGGTTTGGAGTAATTTTGGTATAGCAAGGAAAATTTGTTTTGAAATTAATAAAATTCAAAAATAAGACTGAATAATAACAATTTATAATGAACTAGATCACATATTCTCTACTACCAAGTATGGTTCCATATCTGTGTTGATAACCAACCCTGTAGCTTTCCTTTTTTTGTTTTTTAGCCTGGTCTGAACTTCTTGGCGAAAGCGCTTTAAATGCCACAAAAAGATTAACTTGAAGAGACTGTTTGGGACTTGCTCCAGTCATACACACGCTCTGATGTCGTTGCCTCAAACAAGTTAGCATGTTGGATGCGTTACCAGAAGCTTAGTGTAGAGTTCAGTGTAACAGAGCTGAAAGACGGTCTTGTTCTTATCAACCACTCACTGGTGTTGGTGTAATTTATCAGGAAGTAAAATGTTTCCAAACACTTTCTTATGTCTGTAACCAGCTTTGGCCACAACCAACTAAACGCAATTAGCACCTTTTCCGTGTTGAACGTCTACTTAAAGACAAGTAATATATTCATTTGTTTCATTGTATGCTCTGAACTGAAAATGACATAACTGAGCCGCACGGGCAGAATGTGTGTACTTTTACAGACCTACCCAGGATGTAGGGAGCAAAAATTCAGCAAGACGTTCTATTTGAAGTCTGGTTGTTTTCTTTTCTTCCGCCTAAATTCAGTTTCATTTTAAATAAGTATGGAGAGGATAAAAACCATCTTATTAATAGTTCATCTGCCCTGTGGACTCATTTCATTTTTTTTATCCTCAGAGAGGTTTTTGTGAATGCTCAGTTCTATTTAAAATAAGAAATAATGTTTACTACACAGTTCATATTTGTAAATGTTGTTTGCATATAATAAAGATTTATTGGAAAAAATGTTATACTGTTAATAACTACATAAATAAGCCTTAGTCAACCCACAGATTCGTTGGCAGTTTCTAGCATGGCCCTTTCAACAATTGAGTTTGACACACCAGCTCTACACAGCTAAAGACAGCTTGTACACTTGTTCTCCTCACAGAGGTGACAGTTAGGAAAATCAAAGTGCTGAACAGAGTAAAAAGCCCAGGAGAATGATTTGTCATGAAAATAAACTACTTATAATAATGCAACTGCAAACTGGGACTTGCAAGCAAAGCCTAATAGCCAAGCCCAAAGCAAACAAGTTTCTGGCTCAAACGGAAGTAAAACTAGTCGTCCAGGAGATGAGGCACAGTGTCAGGGAACTTACACTAAATCACACAGATATGCTTATGTTGATCAACATTTCCTTAACAGTTCTACAAACATGAGCCATTAGTTTCACAAGTGGTTTCTTTGCAGAAATTCTTCAAGAGAGGCCTGCTTCACACAATCTTCTCTGAACAGTTGATGGTGAAACATCTGTACTTCTAGAAACATGTAGCGGAGTTTTTTTTAATCTCCCATGCTGATACCTGCCAGTTCTGCAAACTTGACTCCGATAAACTTATTCTCCGATTGTGAAGTCGCCTTTGGCCTGACTGACCTTGTTCGGTCTTCATGAGTGTCTGTTTCTTTAACCCATTTGATGGTTTTAGTCCACGCTGATTTATTAATATGGCGTAGGCCCTCCTTTTGCATCCAGTACAGCATTAATTCGTCTTGGGAATGATAGATACAGGTCCTGCACAGTGGCCAGAGAGATTTTGAGCCATTTCTCTTGCAGAACAGTGACCAGGTCACTACGTGATGCTGGTGGAGGAAAACTTTTCCTGACTCTCTCCTCCAAAATATCCCAAAGTGGTTCAATAATATTCATATCTGGTGACTGTGCAGGCCATGAAAGATGTTCAACTTCACTTTCATGTTCATCAAACCACTCGGTCACAATTCTTGCAGTGTGTATTGGTACATTATCATCCTGGTACACAGCCCCACCTTCAGGGTACAATGTTTGAATCATTGGGTGAACATGGTCCTCCAGAATGGTCAGGTAGTCCTTAGCAGTGACCTGCCCATCTAGAACAAGTAGTGGGCCAAGGGAATGCCATGATACTGCAGCCCAAACCATCACCGATTCCCCCTTATGCTGCACACTGGATACACAATAGTCCAGGTGGCAAGTCACTTTGGAGCTTCTCCACCCCGTAACCTTTCTGGATGTGGGAAAGACAGTGAAGATGGACTCACCAGAGAACAACAGGTTTTTCACATTGTCCACAGCCCAAATTTTGCGCTGCTGGCACCACTGATATCGACGTTCTGCATTGACACAAGTAATCAAAAGTTTGCCCACAGCAGGGCGACTATGCACTTTGAGCCTGTGGAGCTCCCGCCGAACAGTTTTGGTGGAAACAGGAGAGTCGAGGTGCGCATTTAACTCTGCAGTGAGTTGGGCAGCTGTGATTTTATGTTTCTTGGATACAATCCGGGTTAGTACCCGGACATCCCTTTCAGACAGCTTCCTCTTGCTTCCACAGTTACTCCTGTTGGATGTGGTCCGTCCCTCGTAGCGGTATGCCGACATTACCCTGGATACTGTAGCTCTAGATACACCACAAAGACTGGCTGTTCTGGTCACAGATACACCAGCGAGACGCACACCAACAATCTGTCCTCTTTTGAACTCTGATGTGTCTCCCATTATTTTGTGCAGACCGCAGTACTTTATGTACAGCTGTGGTATTGCTTTGGTAGTTCAACCTTCATACACTGCTCTCACTGATGAAATGTGCAAATCAGTGAAGATTGGCCACTAGGCCACACACTTAGGCATGAAACCTCAAACACGAATGGCCAGTGTTTCAGTTTCATTGTCCAACTGCTGTACATATTGTCAATACACCCTCAGCTGTTAGCAGTAATTAGTGCCAAACAACCAAGGTAATTTGGTGATGTGAAAATCAATCAAGGAAATTTCAGCGTGTGTTACAGACAGATCAAGGCTTCATACTAAATCCCCTTCCTTTGATATTTACAAGATTTCCAATTTTGGTTAAAAATAAATTTTCAGTTCAAGCAGATTGTATGGTTTACTCCTGAAATCCACTTAAAGAATGTGTGCACACAGCCTGGATGATTGACACATTTGACTGGTACTGAAGGTTTAGCACTTCATGTCAGAGTCATCAGAGAGTGCTTTTGGTAGGACCAACAAGACCGCATGCCTCCACAGGTTCCATTCCATTACCTAAGAGGACAGATAGAAAAAAAAGCAATATTGGCAATTGAAAATGGAGAGAAAAAACCAAAATGAATGTACCGCAATTAGATTTCAGTCATAGACTAAAGAATGACCTAGTCTCCTCAAACTGTTTTGTCTTCTCAGGAGAGAGCAGCACTTTTGACAATACAGACAACCAGAACCCAGGTCAAACCATTACAAGACAAAAAAAATAAAAACTGGAGTAATGCTGTAAATATATAGTCAAATGCCCAGTTTAAACAAGTATCTTAACTTGCCTGAAAGTCAGCAGCTGGGTCCTTCACCTACAGTAGGAATGGAGAAGAAAAAAATCAGTTAACAAGTATCTTAACTTGCCTGAACGTCTTCCAAACAGCTGGGTCCTTCACCTACAGTAGGAACAGAGAGGAAAATAAGAACTATCAAGAATGAGTAAGTGGCGAGACTTATTTTCATATGCATCAAACAGTGAAAAGTAATCTGCTCAGGCCTTGTCTGGACAGAGGAAAATGCATCACCACATAGATTCAGTTCAATGCAAAGCATCATGGGAGATCACCACCTCACCCACGATACCAAAACATTTTAATTTTTCCAAAAACAGCTCACGTTTTCTACAGTAACCCCCCCCCCCACAAATATCCAAATTTTATTACTACTGCTCCTGCTGGGAAATGTCGGCACTAATGTGTCGCAAATGGAACACAATGGCCACTACATAATCTTGGGTTTAATAAATTCAAAAAAAATTCAAAAAAGCTAGAAAACCGAGGTAAAGCACTTACAATAAAGGCGAGAAGCTCATCAGTTACTTTTGGCACAATGACTGGTAATAAAATAACCACAAGCCAATTCAATTTACTAGTGTATACAATGGCAAAAAAATATGCCACGGTATAACTAAAAACGTCAGCGTTACAGATTATGCAGACAATGCACTACACAATTCTGTAAGCCAGAGAAGTATAGATCGAAGTACGAAAATCGATAAGAAATAAATTCTAAACTGAAGGAACTTACAATATTTGACTTTTTTATTTCCACCGCCAGATGCGCATAACATGTCAAAATAGATGCTCATAATTTGGAAGATATGGTATCTTTTTATAATAACTTTCGGGAGCGTAATGACCTCAAGTGTTTACCAGCTACATTTAGAGCAAAAAGCGGTTCCGCGTACGTGCTTAAAAGAAACGACACCATAATTATCCCGGCGCGTCCAGCATCCTTACGAGTGTGGTCATTTATTTCAACTTTATAACAAATTAACATGACTATACAGTTCAACAAAAATCATATAGTGCCGATCTGAAACATCCGTCAAATAACACATTATACAATAATGTGATTCAAGTGGCCCAAACCTATCTGTATGTCTCAAGTGATACATCCCGTAAAATTCTGAAAAACTGAAAAAAAAATCAGCACCGGAGTAGTAATTTAAACATACCCCCACATTTCCTACAGCGGACACTCTTCACAATAAAACTGATCATCAACTGATTGTGAACTGAAACCGATCGCGAGCTTCAAAATAAACAAAGCGAAAAACCCATAGTTTCCAAAATGTCACATAACCATTCCTAACACTAACCTGAGCAGCACACCGGGTGCAGACTTCTTTCGAATCAACATGGGTGGCTTTAATACGCATGTAATCGAAGGACCCCGGATGTTGTACGAGGTTGTCCGGCGTAATACTCACTATAGCAGACCTTGCAAACATTTTTTTTTTTCGTGTTTTTTCAAATTGTTCCGTATATTAAGATCAGTATCCTCGTATAGTTTCAATCATTTTAAAGACGGTGTGAATTAAAGTTGATCCAATATTGGATCAAATATCTATTATTCTCCAACAACTTAAAACAAATGTATACCGACAACCCGTGCCCACATAAGTACACGCATGGCTGTTTTATTTAAAAGAAACCGATATGGAAATCCGTGCACCCGTATGCGTATGTGTGTGTGTGTGTGTGTGTGGGGGGGGGGTTGCATGGAACACATTTGAGGACGAAATTGTCCCCAAAGTGCGGTGAAACCTGAAATGTCCCTACTTTTGGGCATATCTTTTGAGGTCCCCATTTGGATAACATTTTGTAAAACATTTATAAAAATCTGTGAATACAATCAAAAAAGTAGAAATGCCAAAACTCTTGTATTTAGGTTGGTTACTTATGGTTAAGGTTAGGGTTGGGTAGGGGTTAAGGGTAATGATTAGGATTAAGATTTTTTCCATAGAAATCAATGGACGGTCCCCATTTAGATAGGGAAACTTGGGAAAGGATACACACTTCAGTTTCCGCATAGTAAATGTATACTAACAATATCCCAGTATCATTGCTAAAGGTATGCAGATCAATAATATAGCTGTTTCTGCGTAGAAGGAAGAATATATGAACCACATACCAGGCATAGCTGACCATTGCTTCATCTCCTCACTGTCCAACACACTGGTAAAGGCCACTTACATCCATGGCAAACACGGGAGGGTGGCTGTTTCTCAGAACCACCGTTTCTGGAATTAACAATCGCTTTTAGCAGGCACCTTGGCCATTCTACTGCACAGCTGTACTGTATGGTAAGTGAACCTCCTGACCCTGTCTGCTTAAAGTCAGTATGCAGTTGCGGCCCCATGACTTTCCGTTTCAAGGTACAGGCTATTTGCATTAATGAGCATGTATACATAATAAAGTGGGTATTGAGTATATGTTATAATACCAAGATAAATTGTATGTAAATTTGAACATTAATGAAGTAGTGGATGAACGTTTGTCGGTTTATCAGAAACAGTTACACACACCTGTCTCACCCCATTTCCCTGTTCACCCCTTCAAGTTACACTGAGGTGACCAAGGCAGCCTTACACAATATGTGACATATTAACAGGACCGGAGAAGATTTGCAGATATCAGACTGTGATGTGCGGAAGAAAAAGAGGAGAGCGGATGGGAAAAGAGATGAAGAAAAGCAAAGGACTAAGTGGACGTGTGTACCACAGACAGCTACATCTCACACACACAGATACAGAGGTACAATGATATTTAAAACACACTAAACATGAAAACACAAACAGACTTTAAATGTAAACAAATGACATGACATATTTCAACAGTGGACACTGGAAGAAACGGAGAGTGCAGACGCCCATGAGAAATTGTTGATGGGAGGCACATCGTAATGATCACAAAGGAGACTTTTTAAAGCCACATTTATAAAAAAAAGACGCAAATTTATACTGACAATAAAGGCAAAGCAAAACTACAGGCTTCTTTAACATCAAAGGAATGGCTGCATCTACAGCAACAAAGAGACCAATTAAGAAACTTTAAATTTGAGAGAGAGAGAGAAGTGGGACATTTGGGAGAAAAGATTATTAAACTATTGCTCCCTTACCTTCTCCATCCAGCCCTTCCAAAAAAACTCTTTATAAGGAAATTAAACAACTGAACTAATTATTATGGGTGAATGAATGAGCTAATGGATGAATGAATGATTAAGTGAATATATATTTGTTGAAATGCTGATTGTTAAGCAGTTCAAGTGGAATAAGCATCTTGTCATTCATATAATGAGAATTGTTGTTATTACTGTCATTATTATTATCACCTTCATAAATGTCACTGCCATTACTGTCCCCAGAAACATTTTCATGCGTACGCATCATTTAAACATGAGGCCCCTGGTGTTCCTGTTTTGCTGAATGGCTGCCAGACATGGATGCTATCCAGTGACCTGAGACAAAGACTGGACTTCTTTGGTGCTCTGTTTCTTTGCAGAATCCTTGGGTACCGCTGATTTGACTTTGTGCCGAACAAGAGGTTTCTCAGAGCGTTCTGAATGAGACACATTACTTGCATTGTGAGGGAGCATCAGTTACAGCACTACGGCCTTGTGGTGATTTCCCTGGGGGTGATCTGGCTTGCAGGAACCTCATTGCTGAACACCCGAGTGGCTGGACCAGGCCAAAAGGACGCCCACGTAACACCTGGCTATGGCAGATAGATGGTTATTTCTGAAGGGGGGGGGGGGGTACTGGACCGTGTGTCAGCCTGGGAGATTGCCAGATGGGATCCCAAGTTGTTTTCTCATGCAGTGGGTGAGGAAGTTTATAGGTTCATGGGATGGGCTACAACTCAAAAAGGATACAAAACTTAATTTCTCTGGTGTATGGGACAGCATAATCCGCTTGTCGCTCAGATATATAAAATTATCTTACGTTGTGGTTGAACAGGCAAACATTAAAGCGCAATTTGCAGCGAGGTCCGGTTTTCCCAATGTAATCGGAGCCATCGACTGCACGCACACCTTCAGAGAAAGCATTTGCTTATGTAAATAAAGAAAACATTTTCATATCATTAATGTGCAAATAATATGTGATGCGAAAATGTGTCTCATCAATGTTGTGGCGAGATGGCCTGGCTCAACCCATCATTTGTTTATTTTCAGAAATAGTAGTGAACTGTGTGGTACGTGATGACTTTTGTGTATGATGCAGCCATTTGACAATTCCTTAGGGGACAGTGGGTACCCACTGAAGGGGTGGCTTCTCACCCCTCTCGCAAACCCACAGAGTGAACAAGAGCGACGTTTATAATGATGCTCATTCTTGGGCTCGGGCGGTGGCAGAGCGCACTTTAGGGCAGCTTAAGGGCCATTGGCGATGCTTGGATAAGACCGGTGGGGTGCTGCTCTATAGTCCACAGAATGTGTGTCGCATTGTGCACGCATGTAGCGTGTTGCATAATGTGGCACAACGTCGTGGCTTGCCTGTACCAGAAGAGCTGAGGAATGATGAACCTGACGTCAACCCTCCAAATGTTCTGCCCATTGGGACAGTGTCATAACTTCGCTTGAGTGTAATAGAAAGAATGTAAAAACAGGAAAGAAAACACAGAATTTATTTTTTCACTAAGTGTGGATGTGTGGTTAATGTCACGTAGCACAGCATGTATATTTTTTAGTTCATTGGCAACATCTGTTACAGCGTTTATAGCATTTGGTGACTGCAGCAGAGCTTCCATGAGCACACGGCTGGATGGTCACCCCTCGGTTTCTGAGGCACAGAGGTGTGTGTGGCCAGCGCCCGATGATGTCTCCAGCACAGCAGCGCCTTCCGCGCCAGAAGTGTCATCCACAGCACGGGGCTCACTTCTTGTACTATTGTCTGAAACAGAATAAACATGAGTACATGAGTACTGCCGCATGTGATGCCTGCTTGTTCAACTTAACCATGCAAATATCCCCTACTACACAGAGTATGTCATATGGATTCATATGCAGTGTTTGTGTTGTGGCTGTTTTGTACTGTAGCAGTGGAGGCTGTAAGAGACTTTTGTTGCTTGTTCCCTCTTCATTGCCGTCAGTCCTCATTTTGGCTCTTGTGTAGGTATTGGCACGAAAACATTTGATATTTGGGAACTTTATTTAAAGAACCACTTCTAAACACTGGACCTAAACTTGTCTGTGCTTGTGTAGAGGGTGCTTGTGTTGAGGCTGACTGAAGTAATTACAGTAATAATAATAATATCCCACTGCTGGGTAGGCTAAATGTAGAGGAAACACTTCATATGGACCAGTGCGTTGGAATTCTGATTGAACAAGACTGAGAGACAGATGGAGTAATGGACTGGCACACCTACAGTACTTAGGAATGGAATGACCAACCATCACCCCTCACTGTGGGTGGGGAAATACACTGTGTGCACAATTATTAGGCAAGTGAGTATTTTGGCCATATCATCATTTTTATGCATATTTTTCAACTTCAAGCAGTATAAACTTGATTGCTTATTGGATTTAAGCATATCAGGTGATGTGTATTTGCGTAATGAGTGAGGGTGTGGCCTATAGAGATCAATACTCTATATAAAGGTGATGTGTATTTGCATAATGAGTGAGGGTGTGGCCTGTAGAGATCAACATTCTATATAAAGGTGATGTGTATTTGCATAATGAGTGAGGGTGTGGCCTGTAGAGATCAACATTCTATATAAAGGTGTGCATAATTATTAGGCAGCTTCTCTTCCTCAGGCAAAATGGGCCATAAAAGAGATTTAAAGGACTCTGAAAAGTCAAAAATTGTAAAAAGTCTTTCAGTGGGAAGCAGCACTCTTGAAATTGCTAAGTTATTGGGGCGTGGCCACAGAACCATCAAACGTTTTGTTGCAAGTAGCAGACAGGTTCGCAAGAAACGTATTGAGAAAAAGATGCAAATTACCAGCCAAAGATTTGAGAAGAATCAAACGTGAAGCTACCAGGAACCCATTATCCTCCAGTGCTGCCATTTTCCAGAACTTCAACCTATCCGGAGTGTCCAGAAGTACAAGGTGTTCAGTGCTTAGAGATATGGCCAAGGTAAGGAAGGCTGAAACCCGACCACCACTGAACAAAACACACAAGTTGAAACGTGAGAAGACTGGGCCAAGAAATATCTGAAGAAAGATTTTTCAAAGGTTTTATGGATTGATGAGATGAGAGTAACTCTTGATGGACCAGATGGATGGGCCCGTGGCTGGATCAGTAACGGACACAGAGCTCCACTTCGACTCCGACACCAGCAAGGTGGAGGCGGGGTACTGGTATGGGCTGGTATTATTAAAGATGAGCTAATTGGACCTTTTCAAGTTGAAGATGGCCTCAAAATTAACCCCAAAACCTACTGCCAGTTTTTAGAAGACACTTTCTTCAAGCAGTGGTACAGGAAAAAGTCTGCATCTTTCAAGAAGACCATGATTTTTATGCAGGAAAATGCTCCATCGCATGCATCAAAGTACTCCACTGCATGGCTAGCCAATAAAGGCCTCACTGTTACCTCACAGCAAGAAGGTCCTGGGTTCAATACTCGGGGTCACCCAGTGTGCCTTTCTGTGTGAAATTTGCATGTTCTCCCCGTGCATGCATGGGTTTCCTCCCACAGTCCAAAGACATGCAGATTAGGTTAACTGGCTACTCTAAATTGTCTATAGGTGTGAATGCGGGTGTGCTTGTCTATGTCTGTCTGTGTTGGCCCTGCGGTGGACTGGCGACCTGCCCAGGGTGTACCCTGCCTCTCGCCCAAAAATGCTGGGATTGGCTCCAGCTTCCCCGCAACCTGAAATGGATAAGCAGTATAGATAATGGATAGATGGATGGAGTAGAACAGACATATGCATACATATTGAAACAGAAACATTATTGTTGTATGACAAATATATGCTGAATTTGAATTTGATGGCAGCAAAATGTTTCAAAAAAGTTGAGACAGGGGCATGTTTACTACTGTGTTGCATCAGCTCTTCTTTTAAGAACACTCTGTAAACGTCTGGAAGCTGAGGAGACCAGTCGCTGGAGTTTTGAAAGTGAAATTTTGTCCCATTTTTGCCTGATATAGAACTTCAACTGCTTAAGTTCAGTTTGGGGTCTCCTTTATTGTGTCTTTCGTTTCATGATGCAGTAGATGTTTTCGATGAGTGACAGGTCTGAAATGAAATTCCCTATTTTTTGCAATATTACATTGAGGAACATTCATTCATCCATCCATCCATCCATCCATCCATCCATCTATCATCTTCCACTCTGTCCGGGGTTCGGGTCATGGGGGTAGCAGCTTCAGGAGAGGTACCCAGACCTCCCTCTCTCCAGCTAACTCTACCAGCTCCTCGGGGGGGACACTGAGGCGTTTCCAGGCCAGCTGAGAGATATAATCCCTTCAGCGAGTCCTGGGTCTGCCCTGTGGCCTCCTCCCTGTAGGACATGCACGGAAAACCTCTCCGGGTAGCCGCCCAGGAGGCATCCGCACCAGATGTCCAAACCACCTCAACTGGCTCTTGTCAACATGAAGAAGCAACGGTTCTACTCTGAGGCCCTCCCGGATATTCGAACTTCTCACCCTTATCCCTAAGGGAGAGCCCAGACACCCTGCGGAGAAACCTCATTTCGGCCACCTGTATTCGCGATCTCACTCTTTTGGTCATTACCCATAGCTCATGACCATAGGTGAGGGTACGGACGAAGATGGACCAATTGAGCGAGAGCTTTGCTTTTCGGATCAGTTCTTTCTTATCCACTACGAACCAGTTAAGCGCCTGCAAAATTGTAGACGCCGCTCCATCTCAGACTTGGCTAATTCTCATCCCTGCCGCTTCGCACTCCACTGCGAACTGCCACAGAGCACGCTGGAGATGCCCAGCAGATGAAGCCAACAGGATGACATCATCTGCAAAAAGCAGCGAGGCAATCCTGAGGCCACCGAACTGGACACCCTCAACGCCCTGGCTGCGCCTAGAAATCCTGTCCATAAATATTATAAACAGGGCCGATGACAAAGGGCAGCCCTGGCGGAGCCCAACCCACACTGGGAACATGTCCGACTGTACCGTGGTTCAGGGGCATGTACCGGCAATGCGGACCAAGCTTCTGCTCCGTTCATACAGGGACCGAATATGCCCACAACAGTGGGCCCCGGACCCCATACTCCCGAAGCATCCCCCACGGAGCACCTCGGGGAACCCGGTCGTAAGCCTTTTCCAAATCCACAAAAGACATGTAGACTGGATAGGCAAATTCCCAGGCCCCCTCCAGCACCCTCACAAGGGTATAAAGCTGGTCCAGTGTTCCATGGCCAGGACGAAAACTACATTGTTCCTCCTGAATCCGAGATTCGACTATCGATCTCACCCTCCTCTCCAGTACCCCGGAATAGATTTTCCCAGGTAGGCTGAGAAGTGTGATCCCCCTGTAGTTGGAACACACCCTCCGGTCCCCCTTTTTGAATAAGGGGACCACCACCCCACCACCTGCCAATCCAGTGGCACTGTCGCTGACCTCCACGCACTATTGAGAAGGCGTGTCAGCCACGACAGCCCCACAACTTCCAGAGCCTTCAGGTACTCCGGGCGGATCTCGTCCACCCCCGGGGTCCGGCCACCGCGCAGCTCACAAACTACCCTGGGCAAGCCCCCCCCAGCATCCCGAAGCTCTGTGTCCTCAAATGTCTCAAAGGCAGTGTGCGTAGATGTATCTGAGGCAGGGTTGAGGAGGTCCTCAAAGTATTCCTTCCACCTCCGGGTGATGTCCCCAGGTGAGGTCATCAGTGCCCCCTCCCCACTATAAACAGTAAGAACTAGGAGCTGCTTCCCCTTCCTGATATTCCAGATGATTTGCCAGAACCTTTTTGCGGGCGATCAAAAGTCACTTTCCATGGCCTCACCGAACTCCTCCCACATCCAGGTTTTCGCTTCTGCGACAGCCCGAGCCGCATTCCGCTTGGCCTGCCGGTACCCATCAGCTGTTTCCAGAGACCCCTGGGCTAATAATTCCCAGTAAGCCTCCTTCTTCAGCTTGACAGCCCCCCTCACCTCTGGCGTCCACTATCGGGTACGGGGGTTACCGCCACGACTGGCACCAACGACCCTGCAGCCACAGCTCCATACGGCCGCTTCCACAACGGAGGTCCGGAACATTCAGACTCAATGTCCCCAACCTCCCCGTGGAATTCTGCCGGAGGTGCGAGTTATAGCTCCGGCGAACAGGAGCCTCTGCCAGATGTTCCTAGCAGACCTTCACTATACACTTGGGCCTACCAGGTCTGACCGGCCTCCTCCCCCGCCACCTGAGCCAACTCACCACCAGGTGGTGATCAGTTGACA
>JAODKE010003952.1:0-13724 GCA_026779605.1 Mormyrus hasselquistii
GAGGTACGGAGGGAGATCTTAGCATGGCCGACTCACTCCCTCTGCGGCCATAAAATACTGGCTGTGGGGCCTGCGTGATCCTATACAGCTGGGTGAGTCTTTCAGTCAAGGAAACAAACCAGTCAAAGCACAAGAAGCCCTGAACTATTTAGCCAAACACAGGAGCCTTTCAGTTTGAAAGTATTTTGTAAAACCCGAAGTAGTTCAAAGTGTCCTCTCTGACATGGATCATCTGGTCACCCTAGGTATTAACATTTTATACTTTAAATTAACAGATTTAACTTAAAATGTGGTATACCTTCTGTAAAACACTAGGGGTACAGCTGTTTGATGCCCCATTACAGGAGGCCGAAACACAAGCATGTTAAAGTGTTTAAATTCTTCCTTAATTCTTGTTGGCTAAATGTTTTGTGGAAGGGATCATCACTTCTGAGGCCATCACACTTAACTTCATCTTAACCAATGTTACATGCCGTAAGTGTTTCGGATATGTCTACAGGACATCTCAGTCTTCTGCCCCAAGCTCCACTTGCCAGTTGCTGCTTCTTCAGCCCGCCTCCAGGTTTCCGGCCACGCCCCTTCCTCCCTCTGACCTCTGACCCTGGCCCTGTGTTCCAGTTGACGAGGATAAAGCTTGCTGATCACATCATATTGAAACTGATATCCAGTCTTGCTCTAATTATTATATTTTCATATTTACAGGTAGGTAAAACATATGTGGGGGAAACAATCTCAAGTTGATTTGGGTAGAGATGTGAATATATTCAAATAAACAATCATTATTTATGTAAAAGTAAATTCAAAAGTTACAAAGATACAAATCTAGCATTCACTGTCCATAACCTGAATCCCGTGTTGTATTTCATCACCTTATGCACATTCAGAATCTTTAAAGAAAATGTGTGCATTAAATACTGATTTTAGATTTTATTTTTTGACAAAACGTCAGTAATGAAGCCACCACAGACAACTATGCTGGTCATATCTTGAAAATCGTCATCATCCATGGATATTCAGCACTGGAAGGAAACTCTCCTACTTATGTGTCGATTGTCACTGAATCAAAAGAGATCCTTCATGAGTGTAAAAGTGTGCCAAAGGCTTGCCTTCTACTCATGGGCTTTATCTATGCCCTAATTTTTTTTTTTGTTTTTACCCCTGTCGTGTCCGGCAGTTTAGCAAGCAGGATGTTAGTCTGGGTGCTTTATTGTGCCAACACTTTTATTTTGCCAAGTGGAGCTTCGGGGTAAGCTCCTCTTGTTACTTGAGATATACTCTTTATTCACCATTTTAGATTACTGCGCCATTAAGCCGCAGCCGACAGGGAAAGTCAACTAAAATGGGAAAAAAAAGGAAAAAAAGGGGGGGTCAGAGAAAAAGAGGGAAAGAAAAATAATACATGACAACTTAAGAAAAAGTAGAGCAAAAGGAAAGAGTAACAAAACGACAGCTTCTGCATTTTAGTACTGGACATTGTATCATCACGCCAGCTGCTGTATCTGAAAAACAAGATACAGGTGTACAAACAGAAAGTATACATACAGAGAAACCAATGGTACCATTATGACAAAGAATACGCTTGTGCCAAAATCTGCGTCTGGAATTACAGCATATTTCACATATTTATATTTCTTTGGAATTATATTTCATAAATACATTAATACCAAAGAAAAAAAACACATACAGCAAGGAGACCAACAGGAATACGGTCTGGATATTGCCACACCAGTATCTGCATCTAAGAAGAAAGGTTGGAAGCCACACACACACACACACACACCCAGACAAGAATGAGAAAGAGGGATAACATAGGGCAAGAAGGCCCTGAGCTTTCTTGCGTGTGCATATGTGCGTGTGTGCGCATGTCTACTGTATGTGTGCGCGTGTTCTATGGGTATGTGGGTGGATGTGAATGTGCGTGTATGTCTGTGTGTGTGTGTGCATGTGTGTATGTTTGTGTGCTGTGAGTGTATGTATGAGTGTTCAGGTTAACATGGAATTATTCTCAATGAGTGTGCGAGACCACAACAATGCTGCCCCGGGGCCCCCAGATACCCTGGGGGCCGGCCGCGCAGGCACGTATAGAGCCCAGAGCCCGGTCCACCCGCGCATCCTGCGGGGGCCCACCAGCGCTGGGGAGACCGGCACGCCCCCAAGAACCCCCACTCGGGGGACCAGGGTGACGCCCTGAGAGTCACCAGGCACCCTCGCCCCTCGCACCTCACCACGCCCGCACTGCCCCATCACCGGCGTGCTCCCCCATCCTAGGCCATACATGCAGACATACAGAACATGCATGCTCGCCAGATACACACACACAGACACGCACGCCCACACGCACACACTCATCTCGTGGCCCAGCAGCAGATGCCCTGGAATTGTCCAGTGGACGGCTCCAGAGGATGTTCCGCCACCCCCCAGGTCACAGGCTAGTGGCACCCTGCCGAAGGCCGGCAGCACCCCGCGGACACTGCCTGTCAGCCAACACCCACCGCCCCCGCCATCCCCCGGTTCGCCCACCACCCCCTTTGATGATGGGAATGGACATGTGTGTGAAACTAAGGTGCAGTTAAAATGTGGGGGATGGATACCCCAGCCAGAGCTGCAGTCCCCCCCCCACCAACCCCCGCAAGCCCTCAGTGTCTGAAGTGGAGTTAAAATGGAGGGGAATGGAGCCGCGCCATCCAGTTGTGGGCTGCCGGAGCAGCCGACCCAGGACCTACACAGCTCCCCCCGCACTTCAAGGCCCAATGTGAAAGAATAGTTTGTCATGAATGTGTGTCTAAAGTTCAATTAAAATTATAAAAGGGGGGATGAGTGGCCAGTCACCCTCCCTCTTCCCTCTGTGTGATGCAGTGTGATGTCTCAATTGGAATTAAAAGAGTTATCTATGCCCTAAATTTGAGTTACCCACCCAAGCTGAAATACACTTTTGACGTATTTCAGAAGCTCCACTTACATTTTTTGCACTTGAAAGTGACAGTTCTGCATTTCATTAGACATTCTGTAAATGCTCTCTTCAAAGGCACTAGATGCTTTCTTTTCCCTCGTTTCTAAGCATTTTTACTTAAATTCAGCACTGCCAAAAATGTATTTATTTACTTTTGGTTTTTATATACATACCACATATGATGGAACCACTGCAATCGGTTGTCTCACTGTTGTCAACCATCATGCTGCTGTTAAGCAAACAATCCATAGGATTTGAATGTGTATACAATGTGAAGAGACTGTAACTATTATTTGAAACTGTAACTAAATGTTACTTGCAATAAAGTAGAAAAAGTTAGTTCATAAAACCCTGGTGTACCATTTATTTCATAAGAGTTTTGTAATTATATGCAATGGATATCTAAGTGAAATTTACTATCTGTCACGCCCACAGGGGCGGGGTCGATCAGGTGCAGCTCGTCATTGAGTGACGAGCTTCCTAGATAAGCTGTACAACCCAGAACTTCAGTGTGAAGTATTAAGCCGATGTTTAGACGCCGTACTGAGCAACTTACCTGTCTCCAGTCTGCACCCGTATCCCAGCCTTACCTGTCTCCTCCATTTGCAGTCCTCACCTTCTTTCCTTCCTTCCTTCCTCAGCCCAGCTCCCGCTCTTAACCCTCCTGTCCTTCTGATCCCGGCGTCCTGCGTTCCCTCTTCCTCGTGTGCCCTGGTCCTGTGCTTCCGTGTCGGACTGATCCCCCTGGCTACGACCCTCTCTTCCGGACAATGACCCCGATTCCTGCACACCCCCTGTGTACCTTTGCCCCGGGTAGCTCCCGATTTCCGTACCCGGAATCGACTGTTCCCTGTTTGCACATGCCTGATTACGATCTCAGTAAAACTCACATTCCCCGCATTACTGGATCTCCGTTGTCCTCCTTTGCCGATCGTGACACTATCAAATGGCAAGTACCTTTTGTCTCAAAGGAACAAAAACCAAGTAAAATTTACTTGGGATTTTAGACATAATTCATAGGAGTATGTTAACTTAATTTGAGAATTTCCTGAGTAAAAGGATTTCTGTACGGAAATTGTTACCAAGCTTTTTTTAAGTAAATGACATTCCAATTTTTTTCCAGTGCACTTCTCAGGCACTTCCCTTTCCGTTCCCTACCAACATTCCTCTGCACTTTCTTTTGCATCACACTGCACCTCTATAATGCTCCACAGCCACGAATCTCTGATGTCAAACTTTAAATCGCCTTCAATTTCTGCACCTCACTGAATCTTTAACAACTTTCGCCCTCTGCACTCCTTCGCACACTGTCAGCACCCATACCACCTGCTTTGCTCGTCCCATCAATTCCCCCAGATCCAGGGTGGGCTGATTAAAAGCCACTGCTATGTGGGACTCAGTGTCTGTGAATGTTGTACCATTCACCTACTATTCCTGTCCTCCATATCTGAACGGCTACACCCCAGGGCCTAATTTTATCCCATCTGCTGTCAGGAGCATCCTTTCTTTCTCTTGACCAGGCACTGAATCCATCATCTGATCCCACTCATCCTTCACTCCAGGATCACCGAACTCCCCCCCCATCACAACAAACAAGCATGTTTGTCCTGTGTCCAATTTAGCCAATTACTATATTGCTCCTGTATAAATGGGCCCCACTGTTTTAGAACTTCCCAAACCGTTTCAGTAACATTTTCTACCCTGTATAAGCTATACTGCCCCCTACTGAACAACAAATTTTGTCGCAGAAGGTTGTACAGACCACTGAGCACCTCTATGCCTCCTCTGTACATTTTATATCTATCTGCAGCTGACACAAAGCGTCTCTGCTTAACAAATTCACTGGGGTGTGCTCTGATATTACTATGGGCATATTTATATTTTTGTCTATCTTAATCTCCACTGAAGCAGATTTAGAAATATGCTGTACTTGTCCTGAGAATCCTATGGTCCTGACCTTTTCAGCAGACCGGGGGATATGACCTCCATCTTTTAGTCCTACACAAGTATAGGTGGCTCCAGTGTCTATCGTCATTGGTATTACTTTGCCATTTATTTGAACCAGCAGCATCCGTTCAGTCTCAGACCCCTTACTCAACATTGGCATCTGAGGTCCCTCTTTAGCATTCTCTGGGCATCCCTAGAATAAACGCCCCAAGGCACAGGCCCTGTGGTCTGCTATTCTGCAACTGCGGATTGCTACTTTTGCCTCTATTTGACATTGGGCCTACAGGGCGTCTCGGGCTCACCCCTTGAAAGGGTGGATTCGGGCAGACTCTACAAATATGGCCGGATTGATTGCAGTTCCAGAATAACAGCTGGGGTGGCCTGTTCCCCAGCGTCCCCAGAGACTGGAATCGCCTGATTTGTGGAAAATTCCCCCACGACATATCATATGTACTCTCTCTGTTCCAGTTAGGGACCACAGGCCAATTATTATCCTGGGGGCCCCCAGTAACAGGAGACTGTCGGCTGTCCAAAGGCTGCCCCCGGGGGCTTCTTTCTTCTTTGTCAGTTCCCTCTCATGCTCTTTAGCAGAGTCCTCCTCCTCTCTATACAAGTCAATAACATGGACCAGCTTCTCACGGTACTGCTCCTTAGGCATAGTAACGGGCCCCACAGGCTCCACCTTCATTTCAGCCACACTCAGCTGTGGAGGAAACATTAGTCACAAATACCTCAGTGTTGTAATCACTTTCATTTCTGGCATTATGGCATTACTACGTTGAGTGGGAGATGTGAGCACATCTCTAATAAGTTCGACCACAAACATTATCCCATCATAATCCAATCTGTAGCTTTTTATTAACTCACGATCATTCAGTGTTTGGAGAATATTTCTTCTGTCCGCCATTTTGTCCTCTGCTATAGAAACTCTTAAGCCTCTTAAAAGTCCTCCTCTCTACTCTTAACAAATTTTACCTTAGGAGCTGTTTTTAGGGCTAAGATGTTTTGTGAATCATTTTTATCTTTACTAAGATTTAATCCTAAATTTAAGGGGAAATTCTAATGCCATAATTCTAAGATTTTTCTTAGAATTTCAACACTAGAAGCAACTTTTAGGCTTAAGAAGCTTTGTGAATACAGGCCCAGGCCTCTCCAGAACCTTGAAATGCTTTTTATGTAGCCACTCTTTTGTTGCTTGAGCAGTGTGTTTGGGATTATTGTGATGCTGGAAGAACCAGCCACGTTTCACCTTCAGTGCTCTCACTAATGGAAGGAGGTTTTTGCCCAAAATGTCACTATACATGGCCCCATTCATTCCTCCCTTAATACGGATCAGTCACCCCGTCCCCTTTGCAGAGAAGCACCCCCAAATCATAATGTTTCTACCCCCCATGCTTCACAGTGGGTAAGGTGTTCATGGGATGCAACTCAGCATTCTCCCTCCAAACACGTCAAGTGGCATTTATACCAAAGAGTTCTGTTTTGGTCTCATCTGACCATATGACATTCTCCCAATCCTTCTCTAGATCATCGAGATGGTCTCTGGCAAACTTTAGACGGGCCTGGACATTTGCTGGCTTAAGCAGGGGGACCTTTCGAGTCCTGCAGGATTTTAATCCATGACGACGTAATATTACTAATAGTAACCTTTGTTACTGTGGTCCCAGCTCTCTTCAGGTCATTGTCCAGTTCCCCCCGTGTAGTTCTGGGCTGTTTCCTCACCGTTCTCAAGATCATTTGTACCCCATGAGGTGAGATCTTGCATGGAGCCCCAGCTCGAGGAAGATTGTCAGTGATCTTGTATTTATTCCATTTTCTAATAATTGCTCCAGCAGTTAATCTCTTCTCACCAAGGTGCTTTGCCTATTGCAGATTGGCTCATCCCAGTCTTGTGCTGATGTACAATCTTGTCCCTGGTGTCCTTAGACAGCTCTCTGGTCTTGGCCATGGTGGAAACTGGAGTCTGACTGTTTGAAGGTGTAGATAGGTATCTATTATACAGATAACTTGCTTATTTGTAGGTGCTAAATACTTATTTTCTGCACCATTATACAAATAAATTCTTTACAAATCATACAGCGTGATTTCCTGTTTTTTTTTTAACACTTTGTCTCTCACAGTTGAAGTGTACCTATGATGAATATTATAGACCTCCCTCATCTTTTTAATTGGAACAACTTGCGCAATTGGTGTCTGCCAAATACTTGCCCCACTGTAGCTACATTGTTAAGTATGGTGGGCTGTCAGGGACAGCTCCTGTTGTCCCACTCTGTGTCCCTTCCCCGATTGGCCAGCAGGTATTGCTGGTCATCCCATCCATCCTGTTATCAATGTTTGTGTTTTCCCCTGTTCCCTGTCAGCCACATGACTCAACTTGTTGAGCATGTGGTTGTTTGTGATGCCCTCTCTCTTGTGTTTGAATCCCGCCCCCTCTATTTTTGTATTTTGCTCCCTTGTGTTTCATTTATATGAGTCTTTCTACTTCCTGTGTCTGGTGATTTTTGTATTCAGTTTTAGTTTCTTGTTTTGAGCCTTAGTTATGTTTTATCGGTTTTTGTTATTCCCAGTGTTAGATTCTGTTTTCTCTGTATCTTGGTTAGTTCTTAGTTTGCCTGTTAAGTTCCTTTGAGTTAATTATTAGTTTCACCTGTGACCTGTTTTCCTAACCCTTGTTAGTTAATCTCACCTGCCCTTTCTTAGTCTTATACCCCTCTGTATTTAAGTCCCTGCCTCTGTGCAGTTCCCCTGTGGTTCGTTGATTGTTGAATGTTTGTGAAGTTTGTATGTTGGACCTGCTTACTGTCACATCCACGGGGGCGGATCCGACAGGTGCTAGGGGTTGAGGGACAATTACCCCTAGTATTTAATTATCATTTGACCGGCAGCGTATTGCGAAGTATTGCGCTATGATCAGCCGTACAGAGCGATTTCTTGTCTTCTGTCATCCCTTGCTCCCGTAGAAAGGAGAATATCAGCCTAAGCTGTAGAAAGACAGGAGTGAAAGACCACATAATTTTTTTACTTTAAGAACAGCCTTTTTGATAACACTTTACTTGACAGGGCACACATTCTTAGTAATAACTCAGTTACTACAGAAGTGCAAATCATTAACATATATAGGGTGCTCTTCTACTGCACCAGGTATCATACTTTTGGTGCTTGAAGAATATCAAAAGTACGGTACATCAAGGTGCTGGTTTTCCACTGGCTCAAAAATTGGTACCGGTGCTGAATGACATCACAACATGAAGCAGGATATTTTGTACTGAATTTGAATAATGTAGTAAATTATAGGGTGGGACAATGTGCAATAATAATACCAACACTGCATGTTATGCACTGCAAAATTGTTAGACAGCTAAATTAAGGCCTGTTTACTTTTCCCCAGCCAACGTGTCCATGTGGGCCCATATGGGCTGATGATGGGCTTGTATTTGTTCCCCTTTTTTGGCAAACAGGGTAGGGGTCACAAAGCTTTGTCTCCAGACTCGATATGGTCCCCAGGTGTGCTAGCCCATGTGGGCTACCAACGGGCCCAGTGTGAGCTGCATGTAGGACCCATGCAAGCAGTTATATTTAGGCCCAATATGGGCCCCATGTTGTGTTCCCTTATGTGTTAAGGGTGATGGGTCCTAAGTGGGCTACCAATTTAAATATTATACCTAAGGTAAATGAGGCGTTAGCACTGATGCCTCACACATCTGGGACATAGGTTTGATTCCCTGCTTCCATTTGTGTAGAGTTCACATGTTCTTCCCATTTTATCATGGGGTTTCCTCCATGTGCTCCAGTTTCCCTTTCCACAGTCCAAAATATGCTGAGGCTGATTGAAGTTGCCAAATTCCCCATATGTTTGCATGTGTGAATGAATGATGTGTGAGTGTGCCCTGTGATGGGTTGGCACCCCCTCCTGGGTTGTTCCCCGCCTTATGCCCATAGGCTCTGGACCCCCTGTGACCCTGAATAGGACAGGTGGTTATAGAAAATGGATGGACAGATATGTTACATGCTTTTACTCTTTATCTATCATGCAAGAAGCAATATCACCAATCGATAGCAATATGATAACCAAATGAAATCACAAATCAATAAACGAATCTTGTGACACACATGCACAATTGATTAAAAATTGAAAGTAATTATAAAAAGTCAATTCAATATAAAATCTTCAATTCAATAACTGGTTTCAAATCACATGACTTCAGAGTGGTCATAATTTTGATTAATCGTCTAATAAAAAGAAAGATCATTACATAAGTCTATTCAATTCAGAACACTGAAGATGCTATAAATGCTGTTATTGCTGGTAACTTTTGTTAGCCATGTAGAGAATTCCAGAGAAGTGGTTTGAAATGAGATTCAGAAACTTTTCCCCTGATTTTATAGTACACGACTACTCTTTTAAAACCTGATTTTTCAGTACAATCTGCTGTCATTTAATATGCAGTGAGCAAGGCAAGGGGTAACTTTAATTACCCAAAGAGAAAAGACCACATTATTCCCTCATCAGAAATTTTGGTCAACTGTCATATTGTTAAGACTCATCTACTGATTTCGCCAAGTCATTACTCATATTCCTAAAATTCACTGCATAACCATCTGTACAAGAGTGCTGCATTAATGCCAGTGGGAATTGGGATTGTGTCATTTATTCTTCACAGTAACAGTATGTCTTAAAATCAGCCAGATACATACCAGGGCCAGGATATTCATCATAAGAAAATCCAGGATTCAACAAGTGTACTCATCTATAGTCCTTCCAGTCTTGTTTACAGTTGTGATCTATTTAACACTTAGATGACAAAATTTTACATTGATGAAAGCTTTTTCTTGTGCAAGGAAGGTGCATTTGGGTCATTCCATGTCAAGTCATCATATTTTTGACCTCATCATCACGGATTTTAACGAAACTTGGCATGCTGATTTGGTCACATGAGTAACTTATTGAAACTGAATTGGGCGTGTCTTATTAATATTAATTAATAAATAAATTAATATTGAGGGAGATTTAAGTGAAATTTAAGCGAAAGTTTTAACTTTTTTGGGGGGTACTGACTATATTTACCTCAATATAAGCTTCACAGAAAGGATGACAAAGACAAAATTTTCTGGAGATGTTCATGACATTATGAGCTAGATTTAGTAAAAAAATACCAAAAATAAAATGTTGATTTAAAATGTTGTATATTATTTATTAATCCACTGTCTTTCCGGAATTTTTTTTTGTTTTCATTTTGTTTTACGTACTTAGACGCACAGGTGCTTTTACTTTGACAATGGCTCCAGGTACATCATGTAAGCGCACTTTCTCTCGTTCTCTTTCTTGCTGATAAACAGGAGAGGTGAGCAGTGGTTCAGTACACTCCTGAGTAAATAAATTTAATAAACAGTTAAAATACGAAGTAGTCAGAAAATTGTTGTTGTAATGTGCATAAGTGTTGTTTGGTACTGAATTATCATGGTTGTAAGTTATATTGACGTCTAAACGAGCGAGTTTTATCAGAAAGAAATTATTACGGCAGACAGTTTGCCAGTTTAGTTATCTTACCAATTTAGTATAGTCACATGCTTCAGTCAAACGCATCACTTAAAACACTTATATGGAGCTAAGTACCTGTACTGCTGATTGCATGTGTTTTTCTATTTATATTTGAATGAGCATGTGGACTCGAGGGTTTCCTTTATGGCCAGAAGTTTTCAGTTTCCAATATCATAGTTTCTCTCGGCCGTGGTGAGCTTGCGCAGGGATGAATCTTACCATCAAGGGCACGTTGGGACAGGATTGCTCCTACTCCAACACACAGGACACAGGAGCCCTGCAAAACAGGTTTTTTAGTGAAGTCCATGCTGTTTCCGCTTCTGGGTTCCACGGTAGTTTCCCTCCCTTATCCCGGGGAAGTGACGTCAGGGGCGCTGCCACTGTACTAAAACCTCAGATGAAGCGTTGGTAAAAATTAGAGAAACCCATGAAACGTTGGAGATCTTTAGCGGTCTTAGGTTGGGGCCATTCCTTAACTGCCCTTACCTTATTCTCGCCCATACCCACTTTACCAGGTTGAATCTGGTAGCCTAAAAACTTGAGGAAATGGACATGGAACTCACACTTCTCCCCTTTAACGTACAACTGGTTCTCCCGGAGGTGTTGTAGCACTTGTCGTACGTGAGTGATGTGGGCATCCATGGAAGGGGAGTATACCAGGATGTCATCAATGTACACTATGAGGAAGCGGTTCAACATGTCTCCAAACACCTGACCCATGAAGTTCTGAAAGATTTGTGACCCCTACCCTGTTTGCCAAAAAAGGGGAACAAATACAAGCCCATCATCAGCCCATACGGGCCCACATGGACACGTTGGCTGGGGAAAAAATTGGCTAGCCCATAAGGCATGACCATATATTCGAATTGACCAGTCGTGGTGATGAAGGAGGTCTTCCACTCATCCCCGTCGTGAATGCGGATCAGGTTGTAGACTCTGCAGATTTAGTTTGGTGAAAACCTTAGCGAAGCGCAGCTGTTCTAGAGCGGAGGGCAAAGGCTCTCATCTTTTACGGGTGATGGCATTCAGCTCCCGGTAATTGACGCAGGGTCAGATACCCCCGTCCTTTTTTTAACGAAGAAGAACCCGGCGGTGATAGGGGAGGTGGACGGGCGAATGATACCTTGAGCAAGCGCCTCCTGTACGTAGACTTGCAAAGCGTCCTCTTCTGGTCGCGAGAGGGCATACAGGCCAGGGCTGTCCCTCGTCAAGGTTGATCGCACAGTCGGAGGGTCAGTGGGGTGGCAGACGGAAAGCCTGGGACTTACTGAACACATCCACGAAATTCACATACTCACGAGGTATGTGGGTGAAGTCCTCCGGAAGGGGACTCTCGACCGAGGAGACACGACAAGGGAGAGAGAGGCACTGGGTAAAGCCAGGAGATGACCAGGCAGCGATGTCCCCCTCAACCCAGTCAATGTGATGATTATGCTGCCGCAGCCAAGGGTGACCCAGAATTATACCGTCTTTGACAATGGGAAGTCCCAGATACCGAAGCTCCTCGGTGTGGTGGGCTCCCACCTGCATGGTAACCGGAAGCGTCTGCTGAAGCACGCAGCCCGAGGCTAGCGGGGAGCCGTCCACGCCGGGGACCCGAAGTGGTTGGGTAAGGGGTTCCAGGGGGATCGCGTGGAGCGTAGCTAGTTCCTGATCTAAGAAATTACCCGCAGCTCCAGAGTCTACCAAGGCGTGGTGGAGTAGTTGATTGCCTGACCAGAAGAGAGAAACCGAGACAACCATCTGAGCTGTGTTTTTTCCACATTCATATCCTGTCTTGATCATGCTCGGAATGCATGGCATTTTACAGTCTTATCTTGTATAATTAAGAAATAACATTTCAGAGTGAATGCGATTGTACTCCAAGATATCATGGCTGTGATAAGTTTGTTGGCTTGCATGTTATTGCTTTTATACAACAGTTAATCAAGTACCATTTATGAGGTAACAGTAATAAGATACAGCATATTTTGTTTATTTGTTTAAACATTTACAAAAAAAATTTAAGAAAAATAATTCTCCTAACGTCAGCGAAAGTGAGATAGGCTATCGCGTCCAAACCTTTCGTATAGCCAGAAAATTCAGTCCGTAACAGATATAGTTTTGTCTAATATCGCCGGTGACAGCAGGGAAACAAATAACCAGCTTATTAGCAGAATAACTTCCACATTTAAAGCACGGATGATTTGACCGTGTATCGGCAAAGCGCAGATAGCTTGACTGCGGTGAAAAGTGAGCAGGTTCTCAAAAGGCACCAAATGGGAATCTGCCCAGCACCATGAAACTGGAGTGACACAGCTGATGTGAAATGTCTGAGTGCAGTTATACTCAGATACTCCGAACTGTTGTTTAATAGAACATAAACATCAAATTTGATAATAATAAAATATTATGTAATTAAGTTATGTATGCAAATGGTGGTGCAGTGCTTTGCATTATCACCTCACACCTCTGGGACCAGGGCGTCAGGGTCAGCGCCTATCTGACCCCACCCTCTGTCACCATTTCCCATTTGGCCAGTAGTCATTGCTGATCATTCTGCCTTTTTCCCTCTATGTAATATAGTCCATCTCTACCCTATGTGTTCAGTCTCCATTTGGCCAGCAACTGTTGCATGTTAGTACCATGTTAGCGTTTAGAAGTGTTTGTACGTTATGGTATTTGCTTTGTTTTTTTGTCTAGTCTTGCTTCTCTTAGGTCTCTAGTTGTGTTTATTGCATGATTTTGTTTATTTGTATTTCCTGTTTTTCTGACCCCCTGTTATTCTTTTGGTTTTGTAGTGTGTTTTATTTTGTAATAAACCGTAGGTCCGAGTGGAGGAAGCCGCAGGAGGAGAAGGGGGTTGCTGCAACGCCTCCTAAGGGAGAATGCAAATTACAACTTAAGGACAGTAGAATCACAGAATCTGTGCAGAGGTCTAAATGCCCGGCTATACTGTATTATCCTGGGGGAATCACACATGTAATGCAATGCGTCTACCTGGATGTGCGTGTCAGACAATGCTGACAAAGTGTCCTCACCCTAGTCCTCCTGAAGGAATATAGGTAAAGATGCATCAACATTGGGCACACTTAGTCATTTCTGCACTTACCTGTACCTGAGGATTACAGGAAGTGCTGGGCTCTGCAGGTGACTGGAGCACGTGCATATTACCCCCCTCCACTGCACATAAAACATGAATTTGAATTTCACGATTGTACAGCGTGATAATTTGTGCAATGTTATTGCAATATTACCCTGCACATAAAGGGTGCACATATCTGAGGCACCAGGGTCTGACCGGACACC
>JAODKE010003953.1:0-13690 GCA_026779605.1 Mormyrus hasselquistii
GGCAGTTTTGTTCCCAAAATGATTTTTAATATTTCAACAATTTGGAAAAACTGTAAAATATTTCACCTATCTAAAAACATGATTTTATTCAGCACCAATAATCGGAGATCATTTAGAATGTGATTATTCTATTTTTTTTTTTTGTTAAAATCTACTTTAAACCTGAAAATCACCTGATCAGAACTGGAGGTCAGAGCCAGCAAGACTCAAGTTCCTGATCCAGTCAGTATATGACGTCCTACCAAGCCCAGCCAATCTGTAATTTGTAATACTGATGCGAGAGGTTGGTCTGCACCAGTGACCTGAAATTGGGGCATCTAGACCACACAGAACGGTCTTTATTAACCCTTTAGTGTCAGGTGGTCTCATGGCCGGCCTGTTTGAACTAGGAGTGTAAAATTTGGCACCTTGGAGCAGCATAGAGGGGGAAATCACATCCTAGACAATCAGCAGCATAGACCTCACCGCTAGGACGCAAAGTACATAAAGGTACCTGTGCCCTCGGCCGTGTCAGCCAGAGGACTAGATTTTTTACTGCACACACATGGAAAATTCATAACCACACGTCTAAAGTTTCATTGATGTAGACCTCACACAACAGTTTTTATAGGCCCTCAAAGTCAGGGAGGTCGGCAATGTTAAGTCAATGGAGGCACCCCACCTGTCACTTCACGGCCCATAACTGCAGCTAGGAGTGGTCTATAAACACCATTTAAAGTGCTACTAAAACTAGACAGTCTGCCCTTTAATTACATGTACAAATATCTCCTTAATTAGCAGGTCTTCATTTCGAACAAGCGGCTTTACTTCTGGTGGCCTTTCTGTGACCTTCACAAAATATGTCGTGTGGTTCCGGAAGTGGCACGTCATGGCTTCAGGGGGGCTTCAGGGGGGCCTATGGCTGACCCGTACAACCTACAGGTCTGAAATTTGGCACCCCTAAACTAGACACCCTCACGAATAACTGGGCAAAGTCTGATGACTGTGGCCCTTACCAAAGTCCTGCAGTGGACCTTTAAATTTGCTAAGGTAGGCAATGTCAAGTAAATGTAGGCTCCTGGTGTCTTTTCTGGTATCATCTTACGAACTTAGCAACTTCGTAATTGCGATGTAGGTTTTTTGGTATCATTTAACCAACTTAGCAATGCCATAATTGCGACGTGACTTTTCTGGTATGATCTTACTAACTTAGCAAGGTAGTAATTGCAATGGGGCTTTTCTAATTTCATTAGACTAACTTAGCAACTCTGGAAGTGGGATGTGTCTTTTCAGGTATCGTATTATTAACTTAGCAACTTTGGAATTGCAATGTGTGTTTTCTGGTTTCATCAGTCTAACTTAGCAATTCAGATATTGCGACGTATGTTTTCTATCATCTTGCTAACTTAGCAATTTAGTAATTGCGACATGTTTTCTGGTTTCATTAGACTAACAGCAATTTAGTAATTGCAATGTATGTTTTCTGGTTTCATTAGACTAACCTAGCAATTTAAGAATTGCGACGTATGTTTTCTGTCATCAACTTGCCAACTTAGCAATTTAGGAATTGCGACGTGTTTTCTGTCATCATCTTGCTAACTTAGCCCACCTGACATTTGACAGGCCATAACTACATGTAGTAGTGACCTAGGAAGATGATTTGAAATGTTCCTAAAACTAGACAGTCCGCTCCTTAATGTTAGCTATACATATTTGTTACAATTATGCCTCCTTAATTTGAAACCAACACATTTTTCTCATCAGTGGCTGCACTTTTTGACTGACTTTTTTCACTGATTAGGCCTCAAACTAACATGAGGGGGCGTAACTGCTTAGCCGTACCAAGTATGGTTCTGAAATTTGGTATGCACAAACTAGGTCTAAGTATTAATTAAAGTTTCATTAGTGCAGCACTTACAGAACATGTTTGGTTGATTTTTTAATTTAAGCTTTTAAGCGTTAAATTGGCAGGTGACTTGAGGGGGTCCTTCGACTGAACCGTGTTTCTTAGGGAGCTGAAACTTGACACAGATAAACTAGTTTTATATATGAATCAGTTTGCCAAGTTTCATGAGCACAGCACTTACAAAACATGTTTGGTTGATTTTTAAATTTAAGTTTTTAATTTACTTTTAAGTGTTATAGTGGCAGGTGACTTGAGGGAGTTCTTTGGCTGAATCTTGTGACCTAGGGGGCTGAATTTTCACACACACAAACTAAATTTATGTATGAATCAGTGTGCCAAGTTTCATGAGCGCAGCCCTTACCACTGAGCCGCAGTGGGCTTTATAATTCACTAAGTAACCAATGCACATGAATGGGGACATTTAAAAACTATGCCTCAAACTAAGTTTATGGGCTGTCACGACCGAGCCGTACAAGCAAGTGGTCTGAAATTTGGCGTGCACAAACTAGGTCTAAGTATCAATTAATGTGCTAAGTTTCATGAGCCCAGTGTCATGATCCCCTCCGTTCGATCCTCCCGTGTGCCACGCCCACCTCATTTCCTTGTGTGATGCCCTGATTGTGATCCTGTTAATCCCTGCTTAGCTGTGTATTTAGTCTGTGTCTTTCCCCAGTATGTCAAATCCGTCATTGTATTGTTACGTGTATTTTTGTGTATGCTCGTGCCTGTCTGCCCGAAGCATAAAACCCCGTCTACCTTGTCCATCTGGCTCCCGTCACCTGCTTGACTGCTCGCCGTACCGCCGATCATGACAGAATGACGGATCTCTCGGAAAGCACAGCGCGGCAGACCGAGCACCAGAGGCTCGGTCTGCTGCAAGAAGCTGTCTACTGGCGCTCCCAGCCCGAGGTATGGGAGGACCCCCTCACCCTGGAACTGGCCACCCGGGCGACGGACCTCCTGGAAAAGGAGCGTCCCCCCGGACAGCAGTACCCACTCATTCAGGTGCGCAAATATCTTCACCGCCTGGCTAAGCGTCTTACGGAGCTGTGAGACGAACGCGTCGCCCGGTGCCTAGGCTACGTGTTCGCGGTGGCTCCACATTCAGCCGCTGGCACCACTGAAGAGCACAAGGGAAGGAAGGAGGATAATGCCCCATGCTCTTCTTGGGAGCCTGCTCCCTATCTGAGAGGACACCACAGCTGTCTACCCGGTCAGCCCCGCCCATAACCTGCTGCCGCCTATGGAGGCCTATCACTATCGGCCGGCGCGCCTGGGACAAGGGGGAATACGGGCAGTGCGGGACGCCAGTCCCCGAATCCCCACGGCTCTTAAGGGCCCGTCCGAGTATTCCCTGATCCGGACCTGCCGGCTCCAGACCTGCCAGCAGCACCGTCTGCTGCTGCTGGCTGCTCGCCCGACACGCCCGCGGCGCCCCCTGCTGGCTGCACGCCCGCGGCCGAGGTGACCCCTGCTGGCCGCACGCACCAGCCTGACTCTCCCGTCCAGCCCAGCTTGCCTGACTCTCCCATCCAGCCCCGTGTGCCCGAGGAACCCCGTGGGGTGCGCCCGGAGTGCACACCTTTGGGGGGGGGTTCCTCCCCTGTGAAGGATGTGTCAGTGGCACTCGCCAAGGTGCCCCCTGCTGGCCACGTGCTGGTGGCGCCTGCCGAGGCACCCCCTGCTTTCTGCACGCCCGAGGTGCCTTCCACAGTCCAGCCCGTCCTTCCCTGCTTGCCGGTCCAGCCTGTCCTTCCCTGCTCACCGGTCCAGCCCTACATGCCTGACTCTCCGGTTTAGCCCTGCTCCCCTGACCAGCCCACACCTCGGACTATAGTCCCCAGGAGGTCCCAGACTATGGGACTACGGCTCCTTCCTCTGGGGAAGAGGAGGAGCTTGAGTGGGACCCCTCGGGAACCTCCCTTGGGACTCCTGGCCCCAGGCCCATCCGGGACCAACGCCCAATGGGACCACGTCTATCAGTGTCCCGTAAGGGACAGGGACACAGGCGTCGGGCCCGGGTCCCGCCCGCCCTGCCCCCTGGCTCGCCCTTGCGCAGTTTGGCTTGGGCTCCGGGGCTGCCTGCGGGTCCTGCGGCTCGGGGTCGCCTGCGGGTCCCCCCCCCGGTTCCTCGGTTTCGGTCCTTGGCATCGCCTCCGGTGCCGTGTCTGCCGCCTTCCGGCCCCCCTGCTCCACCTGGGCATCGGATGGCGCCTTCCCGGGCTCCGGCTGCGCCATCGCCAGTGGCGGCTTTCTCCTCCTGCCCGCCTACGCCACTGGTCCCTCCTGCTCGCTCCGTCTCTCCCTTGTCCCATTCCCTTGGCCCCTGTGTTGTCCCCTTCGCCTCCTGTCTCCCTCTCTCCTGTGGCCTCTTTGGCTGCTGCCCATCACCCGTTTAGGCTCTCTCGGGCTCCCCTTTGTCCTCCATCCCTGCCTGTGTGGTCTCCCTTTGTTCCTCATGTTCCTGCTCCTCCTTCTCCCTTCGTCCCTCTTGTTTCGGCCCCTTGTCTCTCTGTTCCTCCTCCGTTCACTCCTCGCCCTGGTGTTCCTCTGTTCTCTGTTCCCTCTCTGTCTCCCTTCCTGGTTTGTCTCGCTGCCTTCCCCGTCCTCTGTCAGCTCCTGTCCTGGCTTTTCCTGCTGTGTCTGTTCTGTGTCTCTGTCCTGTTCCCGGTCTCCCGTTAATGGTCTTGTTTTGTTTTCCAGGTCCTGTTCTCCCGGTCTTGTCTCATCCGTCGCCTGTCTTTTCTGGTTTCATCAGACTAACAGCAATTTAGGAACTGTGACGTGTCTTATCTGACTTCATTAAACTAACATAAATTCAGGAATTGCGATGTATGTTTTCTGTCATCATCTTGCTAACTTAGCAATTTAGGAAATCCAACCTGTGTTTTCTGGTTTCTTTAGACCAACTTAGCAACTTCGGAAATGCGATGTGTTTTTTCAGATATCATCTTATTAACTTAGCAACTTCATAATTGTGATGTAGTATTGGTTTCATTAGACTAATTTAGTAATTTAGGAACTGTGACACGTCTTTTCTGGTTTCACTACATTAACTTAACTTCTGATTTGTGACATGTCATTAAGGTGTAGGTGGGCATTAATAATGTCACTGACATAGTAACAAACCATTAACATGACTGGTCTTGAATAATGTAGGTGTAGGTTCATAATATCACTACCACTTGACTAGTGAGCAATATGGAAAATGAAGAAGTCAGACAGTGATGAAACTGAATCACAGCCGATTGTGGAGCGGGTACTTCAGCCCTCACGGCGCCCCCTATCGCTCCATCTTCCTCACCCTTGGCCATTTTCTTCCTGGTAATCATTTTGTCTTCTCTCCGTCTAGCTCCTTATCTCACTTCAGACACCACATGTGGCAGGATGACCGGCAGAGGAGCAGACAAAGAAAGCCCAAATAGTTCCTACCAAAATTATATAATTTATTTTCTTTTTCTCTTTCCTTTAAAACACATACCATGACCAAAAATTCAAACCAAAAACTATGCAAAAGGAAAACAAAAAAATGCATAGCCAGACTATGCTTAACAGCTCTGGCCCTCAACCGCAAAGAGAGATTCACTCAAAACAAGAAAAAAACCTTCCACTACCACTCTTCCTTATATACTGAGGCACTGGGACCTACTACAGACCTAGATGACCTGTAGCCCCACCCCCTAGGTTAGTTCCATTAAGCAAAATAATCAATTAACTAAATAACAACAAAGATCAGCCAAAACAATAAATCAAACAGGAAAACAAATCATACCAAGTCATACAAAATAATTGTGTTATATTTTTTCCAACTGTGGTTTATGTATAGTTATCTATTATTTCTGTAGTTTAACTGAACAACTACTGTACTTATTCTACATATTGCTGATGTAATTCTGACTGTTTAAAATGACCTGTCGATGATGGCGCAGTTCATAATTGTTTAGGTTTAATTGTATGTCATGTATGGTTTCATTTGACTAACTTAATGATTTTGAAATTGCGACATCTGTTTTCTGATATTTGACTAAATTAGCAACTTTGGAACTGTGACGTGTGTTTTCTGGTTTAATTTGACTAACTTAGCAACTTTGGAACTGTGACATGTGCTGTCTGGTTTCATTACATATATGTATATATATATATATGTATAAATATAAATATATATATGTATATATAAATCTATGATGTTTATTTATCTATCTAATTGCATTTTTTTTTTTCAAAGGACACAACATGGGTTGTAAAAAACAAGCGTGCCCAATATGCCATATTTCTTATGTTAACATCACAGTCCATTTGCGTGATGTACATAAGGTGAGCAGCAGCGAGAAGCTCCTTGTGTCTTCCAAAACAGGCCAGTTTTCTGGTCGGTTAGACTGCCCAATCACTGGTTGTACTGCAACAAAACTAGTATGGCTAGACAAGCACCTGCAAGTTTTGCACAATAAGACTGGTGAAGAGCTAAAAAACATCATTTGTCAAACCAAATGTGCCAGTGCAACAACAGCAGTTATAGAACACCGACAAATATCAAAAGAGAGGGATACTGAAATGGAAAGAATGAAGCATCGAATTAATGACCTGGAATGCCGAATTGAAGACTTTGAGGGGTACAGTCAGGAAACATCAGGCAACAAGACAGTAAAGCAAACGTTGTTATTCGCAGGTAAGTCATTTTATCATGCAGTCATTTTAAGCTGCAGTTGACGGCATTGTTGGCGATGGTAAGTATCTTTCTTGTGTACTTTAGTTACGGGTACGGGCATGGTTAGTTTTTTTACGGTTATGGTTTGTTTTACCTGCATCAGGGGCATGTAGTACCACTGTCACTTGAAGATCACTATTCATGTTATAAATGGCCACATTAGACATAGTTTATTGTGTGCCTTTCTTCCAGATAAAGTACTGCCAGAATACGAAGAGAGCCTATTTCGCATTGGCGAGACAAAGAGAACTACTCAAAATGTGAAGCAAGAAATAGGCTATGTGAGGAAGTCATGCTTGTTTTGACTACATTTACCTGCTGTTTTCCACCATGCTGAGTAACACATTGTCCCATTCTCAAAGGTCTCCAGCCACAAGACCTCCGGGTCATTTAGCCGGGCAAATGTTGCACTGAACAGTAGGGAGTACTCATGGTTTGAGGCCTTTATTAAAATTAGACCTCAGCTGCCAGGGTACTCTTACCAACCACAGACGATGTTCTTCTCATCATCTGGGCAGCCACTTAATAAGCTGTCTACAATGGTGATGGACACCACTAGCAGTTGTGGGATGCCCCACCCATATTCTGTGTCAGCAATCCGCTCCCCTGTGTGGACTTATGTAAGTCTAAATTTAAAGCAGCGATAATGTGCTTAGTGTATGATTTAGTACTGGCTCTAATCTAATCAGTTTATCCATTTTGTTCACAGATTCAGAGAAACCTCTCTGAAGAACAGCGCTGAATTGTGGCATGGATCATGGGCCATAGCATCAAAACAGCTGATCGTTTCTACGTGGCGGAGATCGAGTTCCACGAACTGCAGTGAGGTCGGGCTTTAGTGAACGATGCACTTGGTATTGGAAAGGGGGGGGGGCAGAAGGTGAAGCAGCAGCTGCAGCTACAGGCCAGCAGCACACCATCGCGTGTCAGACACCGGGTGATCTTCAATGACTCTGACGAAGATGAGATGCAGCAGTTGCCAAGCTCTTTATCCCAAATCCAACCCACACCAGGCCAGCCATACAGTGGACATTGCAGTTTCAGCACGCTCCATCAAATTTTGGCGGATGACACTTCAGTTGATGAGGAAGAAAGAAGTAAACATCAATTATAGGTAAGTAGATGGCAAAATGTTAATAATGATGCTAATAAGATGTATGTTTCTTCAACAGTTATACCTGTGGTGCGAAAGCCACAAGAAAAATTAGGAATAAGGAAGTGGAGGTGGGAGAAAAGGAGAAGGAAGATAAAGACGATGATCAAGAGGAAGAGGAAGAAGAGGCCAGTAACCCTGAAGTAAGTCTTGCCAATACCTTTTATTTGGAAGGGAAAAAGCCTAATGATCTGTGTGGACTGCAATGTACCTACTTACAAAAATGTAACTTATGTTCTTTTCTTGTGACAGTTTTCTAGTCACTTCCAAAGCAGGTGGAGCACATCACAGGAAAGGTGAGGCACTGGATAAATTTTTAAATTGTTGTGGCATACACACACATGTATGTCATCAAAGTTATGCTGTCTCTGTTATAATATTTCAGAGACATACCTACAGAAGGAAATTGGAGTATCCAGACAAGCTGAAGGAAATGGTGAGCACTCAATACAGGCAATATTGGAGTGCGACAATCGCAACAGACATTGTAAGTATACTATGTGACTTTGGTTTTCAATGATCAGGAGCGATAACCAAACAGAATGTTGTCTTCTCAGATGAACAGAGTGCTCGTCAATAGCCCAGAGTTGCTGTCATTCTGCAAATCGATGCAGATGACGGTGAACAACCTAAGGAGCTTGATAAAACTGTTGCAACGGTAATGCACTTGCATCTAGAAACATTTATTGCAATAAATATTATGTTACAGTTATGTTTGTCATTTCGGATGACTCATCTTTCTCTTTTTGTTTCAGGGAAGATGGTGTGTAAAACAGCAGATGCCAGCCCATCTTTTGTCACAGTCTTTTATTTTTCTATTTTGAAAAAGTGGCTGTTTAAAGTTTTCAAATTTTTTTTCAAATGATTATTTGTAAAACAGCAGATGTCAGCCCATCTTCTGTCACAGTCTTGTTTTTTAATTTGGAAAACTTTCAGTGACTGTTTAAATTTTTTGCAAAATGTTGTTTTTTCAAATAATGCTTTGTAACAGCAAATGTCAGCCCATCTTTTTTCAGTCTTGATTATTAATTACTAAAAGTTTCAGTGGCTGTTTAATTTTTTTGAAAAATCTTTTTCAACTAATAATTTATAGTTTACATCATTGTAATTTTAATTGTTTCATTAGTTTACAAAATGTATGGCATTGTTCAAAATAAAAGGTTTTGTGCATTAATTCTTGGTAAAGTTGTCATTTGTGGTAAGTGACTTAACGATTACGTAATTGCAAAGTGTATTTTCCGGTGTTACCTTACTAGGTTAGCAATTATGTAATTGCAACATGTCTTTTGTGATTTTATTATACTACCTTAGCAACTCTGGAATTGCGACGTGTGTTTTCTGGCATCTTATTAACAGCAATTTCAAAATTGTGATGTGATTTTTCCGTTGTCATGTTAGTGACTTAGCAACTTCGTAATTGTGATGTTTTTTCTGGTTTCATTGTACTAACTAAGCAACTTTAGAAGTGCGATGTATGTTTTCTGGTTACATTCGACTAACTTAGCAAGTTCGGCAGTGTGATGTATGTTTTTTGGTTTCATTTGATTAACTTAGCAAGTATGGAACTGCAATGTTTGTTTTCTAGTTTCATTTGACAAACTTAGCAACTTCGGAAGTTTGATGTGTTTTTACTAGTTTCATTAGACTAACTTAGCATTTTCTGATTTGTAACTTGTCTATGTTGGTTTTATCATAACTTGGATTTACAGTTGTCTGCTATAATTTTTAGTAATCACTGATTATGTAATTGTTATAATTATTATTAACTGCCATTATTTTAAGTGATTACTGATATGATTAGTAATCACTGATTAGGTAGTAATTGATAGATCACTACCTAAGTACTGATCATGCAGAAATATGTAGTTGATTACAAAGATCTGAGATTTGCTAAGTATAAGTTTTGGATTTGTTCATTGTGGTAACCGTACCTAGAAATGCTAAGTGAAATTTTGAAATTAGTAATGACAGAAATGTTAAGTATAAATTTCAGATTTGTTTATTAATATAGCCGCTACCCAGAATAAGTTTAAGATTTATTAATTTGAGGTAACCCTACCCAGAAATGCTAAGAGAAAATTTGAAATTGGTAATGACAGAGATGTTAAGGTTTAAGAAAGTCAACGACAAAATTTAGTAATGGAGACTTAGCAATTTTGTCCATGGCCCAACAGCGACCCCAAATGGTCAAAAATGAGATTCCGGGCAAGGGTTCCAATTACTTAGCAATTCCGGAATAAATTTATGAAAAGTTGGAAAATCTTCATGAATAACCGGAAAGTTCTGGAAGTTTTAGTGCTAGGACGAGGGTTAGGGTAAGGACCCTAATTGCACCCTGGCAAGCCAGGGATGCAGTAATGCACTGTCCAATCTGGGTTCATCAATGCATCAACCTTCTTACGCACCAGCACATCATCCCTTGAAACAGGGCTTAAACAGTTAGAATTCCCCCACAGTAAGAAATGTCAACATTTTTTTCTCCAGGGGACGCCGGCGGTGACGACATGGACAATCCAGGAGAGTTTCAGCAGAGGAGAGCCAACATGGGTTAAAGCCTCACAGGGAGCAATACACAACGCCAACAAGATTATGCCCTTCCCTGCAGCTAAAGTACCCCGGTCCGTTATGGGGTTTCAGCTAAAATGGCACCCCCTCAGATCTGCATCCGTGTGGTTCAACAGCATGGCGCCCAAAACCTACGCTGGTCCCCTTCTCCCAGATCTGGCAATCCTCCCACTATAGGCTGGCAACCTCCTGTGGTGCGGATTTTCACCTGAGGGCCCCCCAACAGACATCACCCAGCATGCAAGTTAGCTCCAGACGCAATCCATAGCCATCCAATGCCAGAAACAATCCCAGTAGAGATATTCCAGTAAAACTGTGTCCCAAACCCTTCCTCTACGGAGGCTTAAGGGCATTTTGGGGTTACACAGTAAAGAACTTTTAATATGGGAGTTATTTAAACCCTCCATAACTTTATATGTGGGAGTTAATTAAACTCTCCATAATCCAATGTTAAGGGGGTATGTCAATCTTCCCCAAGTTAGATTTTAGGCCATCCTGTGCCAAGCACCTTTCCCCAACAATATAGTTAGTCCTTACCCCAGTAAAATCCATCCATACACTGTTGTGCTGCACATCCTTCCTCTGTAGAGGCTTAAGGAGAGTGAGGGTAGCACAGTGAGAGAGTCTAAAACAACCCCAATAAAGCCAATCCATCCAATAGTATGTTGCGCATCCTTCCTCTGTAGAGGCTTAAGGAGAATGAGGGAAACCCAACAAGAAGCAGTTTTTAAATATGCGGGTTATTTAACCCTCCGCCATTTTAAAAGTAATTTTAAACATTTATGCAGTTATACATGGGGGTTAATGAATCCTCCACCATTTTAAAAGTTATTTTAAACATTTATGCCATTATATATGGGGGTTATTTAACCCTCCACAATTATCAAAGTAATGTAAATATTTCTGCATTTTCAGATGGGGGTCATTTGACCCTCCGCCATTTTAAAAGCCATTATTAGGGTTAGGATTAGGGTATGCATGTGGGATTAGGGTTAGGGTTAGAATTGGAGTTAGGTTTTTGTGTTAGGGTTAGGGGTTAGGGTAACGTGAGAGGGGGCTGCAATGGGCGTGGCTGCGTCTCATGGTTATAAGTGAAAATGAGAAAAGCGCCAGATGACAATGTTGACTTGAATGTGATTGAGTTTTGTCTAAAATGAATCTTAAGGAAATATAAACTAGAAAAGAATTACTGTGTTTTACACAGTCTTCGATTGCGTTCAGTGGGAAGCAATCGGACATTGTTAGTCACAAACAGCTGTTTATTAGCAAATTCACCATGCTTATGTCACAAACAATGCAGTTACCCTACTGAAATTTTTGGTCCCGTTTTCCTAGAACAGCCACACACACCACTTTCCTGCTTTCCACGCCAAAGTTGTGCTCGGAATGCTGAATCGTTACGAGGGGGTTGGGATCACACCTAGGCTGTTGCTCTAGACTGTCGGTCGAGTATCTCTCCAGATGAAATGGAAATACAAAGCGGCAAGGCAGAGGCACAATATTCCCTGCTTGAGCAGGCTGTGTGAAGGTGTTACTGCATCTCGACACAGGATATTAGCAGAATGGCTCAAAAAAGTGCTTGTGTATATTTTTTCATTTTATAGACTTCCTCAGGTATCTATCCTGTATAATTTACTTTCTGTAGAGTTTACTGAAGTACACACTCCATACAGCTATTGATTCACCAAAAAGAGGTTTTGTGTTTTTTGTGCTGGGGTTCTCTTTCAATAAATGGTAAAAATGCAGATCCGATCCCACGCTATATACTGCAAAAGCCTACATTTTGGTGAGAAAAATCCATCGCGGCATACATCGTTTTTTATAAAAGAGCAATGCGTTCTTTAACAAGCTGTGCCTACATTTTTCTGTTTCATGTGTGGAGTTAGTTTTAGCTAAGACTCAATAGTTGGTGAAAAGCTACTCGCGCTATAAGTAGGTCAAACCAGCCTGGCGCTTCTAGCATTAACATTTCTGGCATGAACAAGTGTGTAATTTCAGTTAGTAAATGTGGCTAGGGTTGGCCTAGTGATTAAATGTGTAATTTACACTTACTGCATCTTTTCTCTTAGCAAATGTGGTTAGGGTTAGCCTAATGATGAAATGCACAATATCGCTTTGCAGATGTGGTTAGTGTTAGGATAAAGAGCAAATGTGTAATTAGCAAATCTGGCGAGGACAACTGCATTTTTTCACTTAGCAAATGTGTTTAGGGTTAGCCTAATGAACAAATGTGTCATTTGCACTTAGCAAATTCGCAAGGACAACTGCATCTTTGTGCAAAGTGAGTACTCAGAATCATATCAATGAGCATTGCATCAGTGATTACTCAGAATCATGTCAGTAAGTAGTCAGAATCATAGTGAGAACTCAGAATCAGAGGAAAAATACACGTCGCAAATCTGAAATTGCTGCGTAGGATGAATCCAGAAAATACACGTCGCAAATCTGAAACTGCTAAGCTAGTCGGATGGAACCGGAAAAGACACGTCGCAAATTTGTAATTCTTCAGTCACTTATTTTCACAATGTCATTTTTGCACTCATTCTGCTAAGGTACGCCTACCATAAATGAGGACTTGACCACCAATTAAAGAACAAGCCTTTTTTTTCAACAATGCAAATCAAAGTAAATATTTTTTATCTAAATAATGGCAGCTTAACTTCACTTGAAACACAATCAGAAGTTTTCCTAAGAGTGAATGAAACCTTTCATACAGCCCCACCCACTCTGCTGATTGACACAGACTCGGCCCAATGAATGCTCCCATTTATAAAATCAACTATTTTATGCGTTTTTAGATGTCACCTTGCAGCAGAAACATGAGTTATTTTTAAAGAAATTTATGAAAGATATTTATTAATATCATTTACACACGGAAAACTAAAGCCAGAGGCTTTAAATAAATTTGGGAAAAAACATTAAAGACATAAATGCAGTGAAAATTCATGTGTGCTTTTACTGTGTCAAACGTATAGTGACACGCCTTTCGAACCATGCTTCTAGGTGTTTTCCACGTAGAGCTATGACTGCTTAAACATGTCTTTTTGGTGCAGCCTGAACTGAGAGACTTTACCTGCACAACTAGGGTGCTGCCTCATAAAGTAGAAACATTACCTAGGCAACTCGACTAGAGTAAGCCACATGTTACTACAGAGCTCTGACGGGGCATTCCTAACATTTCCGTAAATATCACTAGTACAGCTGGCTGTGGGATATTCAAAAAGCTATAAAAAATTATCTGGTGAGGTCTGCTGCACGTGCTTCATCAGGCATGTGACCATACAGTAAGATCTTTTCTGTGAGGTGTGCTCTCATGAAACTTTACAGGCATGGTTGTCCATGGGCCTAGTACCCCCTAAAGCAGGGGTGTCTCACACACACA
>JAODKE010003954.1:0-13689 GCA_026779605.1 Mormyrus hasselquistii
TTTACATTAACCCGGCCAGAACCCCACCAAGCAAGCCTGTGGCGACAGTGGCAAGGAAAATCTCCCTCTGGCAGGAAGAAACCTAATAGTTACTTCCAGCAGGATAATATAATGTCACAAAGCTCCTATCTCAGACTAGTTTCATGAACTTGACGATGAGTTAACGGTACTCAAATGGCCTCCACAGTCACCAATTCTCAATCCAATAAAGCACCTGTGGGATGGGGAGGAACTGGAGATTCATGCCATGAAAGTGCAGCTGACAAATCTGCAGCAGCTGCATGATAATATCATGTCCGCATGCACTAAAGTCTCTGAGGAATGTTTCGAGCACCTAGTTGACTCTATGCCACAAAGAATTAAGGCAATTATGAAGGAAAACGGGGGTCCAACCTGGTGCTAGCAAGCTGTATCTAAAAAGTGGCTAGTGAGTGCATCTACATAGGTAACAAGACCTAAATAAGTGATAGGTGTGAGTAATTAACATTCAGGCACTAAGGACTCAGACACCAGGAGATAATAATACAGGACTTAAAATGTTTGGTACAGAAATGGTTGTCTCTGTCAAAACTGCCCTAGTTCTTATTATCAATATGTGGCACTGCTTCAATTTTGGGGCGATTGGTCTATCTTAAAAAGCAAAGCATATGCAGCAGCAGTAACAGTGCACTGGTTCCAAAAATACAGTTTGGCTTATTTGCAGTATCAAGACATGTTTTTTAAAAATGGATACATTTTGTACCAGCTGATTATCTGGGTAATACAACATAACCAAAACAATCAATATATGAAATTAAGCAGCACCAGGGTATTGGCTGAATGAGGTAAATAAAAATAAACCTCAATGACACATGCATTCGATTTTTTAGAATGGTATGGATTTTTGTTTAGCCAAACAAACATTACTACAACAAACAAAACAATAAATCTTGATTTTGGGAGATACAGATGTTCAGAAATGGCAGCAGGGAAGTAACTGTTAATGTACAAAATTATTTTTTTTTAATAAATTGGCCTGACCTTCGCAATGATTGATGTGTCTAAGACATTGAAGTTTTTTTCTGCATGGCCTGCTAGATATCTAGAAAAGCAAGGGGGTGGTGTCTAATTAGCCATTTTGGCAGCGCACACAGGCAATTTAGCACAAATGAGCAAAATTAATAATCATAGGCAACGGTTTTGAGGCACAGAAACTAAAACAGGTCAGATGAGAATTTACGGAAGCCTAGCTTTGTAGTCTGGGATAAATCAGGGTGCCACACTGTATTTGATGTCTGTGAAGTTTAACCCTTGAATAATTGAATGCACTCTCAAAGGTATTTATTAATTCTGTTAGTTAAAATGAAAATGAGAATGAAAATATTTATGAAACCTATAGGATGAAAATAATATGCTTGTGTAAGAAAATGGTGCCAATATTAGTTTATTCCGTCATTTCCTTTCATTTACGTTTCCATTATTTTATCATATACAAGCTGAAATGCAAGTCTACGACATGCACCATTGCCCAGAAGAGCTATGCTTGTTATATTAAAGGCTAATGCTGCCATCTAGTGGTTATATTAGCACTATATGTTGTGTGGTCTTACGTTTGAATGTAACTGCTTATTCTATTGGAGGTTGCGGGGTACTGGAGCCTATCCTGGAGGCTATGGGCACAAGGCAGAGAACAATGGGGTGCCGACCCATCGCAGGGCACACTCACGCCTGCAGGCAATTTGGTAACTCTGATTCACCTGAGCATGTTTTTGGACTGTGAGAGGAAAATCGTAGTACCCAGAGGAAACACCATGACCACACAGACGACAACATGCAAACTCTACACACATGAAGCCATATTGGAGACTCAAACCCTGGTCCTAGAGGCGTGAGGCAACAGTGCTAGACAGTGTATCATTATCATGAAATAAATAAAACATCAATATTGTGTTACATGTGTTCTACTTAAGTAGTGTTGTTTGCTATTGCTATTGCAGCTTAAGCATCAGTAAAATAGGTAAACAAAAGTGAACTGGGAATTGAAGTGAGATTCTGCCTGGAAATCAGCTCCTACATTGGATAGGATCCAGACACTTATGATGAGCATATTGAACCATAATGCAAGTGTCACATGTTCAAAGACGTTTTGCAGAGGAATGGATGAAGACTGATTTAAAAAAAAAGAAAACATAACAGATAAGGGTCAGAGGATGGATTAAATAGTGTTAGAAAATTTACAGAGCATGTATATGGCATTATACTTCAGTGAGAAGAAAAAGTGAACGAATGATGAACTATGTCAGAGATGCAGAGACTTAATGAGATGGGAGATGCCATATTTGAAGAACGTTATACAATCATCTGCTGTAAGGAGAAATGGATTCTGAAAGAAAGAAAATGTAAAGAAGGTGAGATAAGAAGCTACAAGTTATATACAAGCACTGTGCCCTCAGTGAACATTCAGGTGAAAACAAATATTTTGAGAGATGAATATGTGTCCTTGAACATGCTCTGAAAAGCTGGGTCTAGCAGGTTGGTGGTGTGAGCAGGAAAAGGGTAGATATGGTACTCCAGATATTTGTCCCCAGAACCACTTCAAGGGTTCAGGAGGTGCACATTCAGAGCAGCCTTTCTGAGCACACATGTTGCCTTCCTGTTAGCTGTAACGAGTCTGGCCGTGCTTCTCTGACTTCTCTCATTAACAGGGTGTTTCCAGCAACAGACCTGCGGGTAACTGGATGTTTCTTAGTAAGTGAAACTCCCACCATGTTTGGCGGCAGTAATCGTCCATTCATGTTTCAAATAATGCTAATGACACATATTAGCCACCCTCACCCTGGACTCACTGACCGTGCCAATGGGGAGTCTGAGGTGGCACATGTGACGAACACAGAAGCAGAAGCATCCTCCTTGGACGGCTCCCCTATCTCAGTGTTTCCCGTCTGTCTGCATTAGCTGCACAGTAACCAGATCTTTTGTTCCTTTCGTCATACTGTATGTGTATATAGGTACAGCTGCATGACTTGCTGTTTGGATTAATAAACATGAGTAACTCATTAAGTCATAGTGACTGGTGGGACAAACATGCAGACAATGAGTTATATTTTTAGTTAAGGTTTACCAGTGTTGATTTTGAATTTTTTTTAAAGGACTAGGAAATGAAGTTTTGTTCTGCAGTGACACGCTACGCAAATGTATTATATTCAGTATTAGACAGACTGAATCACAGGTGGTGGGAAGTCATTCACTCAGAAATAGACATGTGACAAAGATAGACGTGTGAGCAGACTTGTGAGTCAGCAGGAGAACAGCTGAGTGTCGTCCACTAAGTATTGACAGGATAAACTGCTAGCGCTCCTTATATGATCAAAGGACTTAATTCATATATAGCAAAATACCAGGCTGTATTTCCTCCCAAATACTGCTTCTTTTTTATGTGGTTTAGCAAAGTATTCATTGCACTGTGCGCATATACATCCTCTGTTGGACTGGCATCTTTTCCATGGTGTTCTCCTGCGATTCGAGTCAAACAAGACCATGTACTGGAAAAGTAGCATAGAAGATGGGCAGAAATTGTCACAAAGTAGAGGTGTATATAGAGCCATTACGCTGAGGCTTCAAAGGGGCACAGGATAGTGCTGTAATGGTGGCAGTTTACCTGAATATACCCATTGATAATAATCTATTTGTACAATAGCTGTTGGGATAGTAAATGGGACACAGTGAAAGAAATCTGTATGGAGAGCTTAACAGTGGTTCATAGATACAGTGCATCCAGGAATTATTCACAGTGCATCACTTTTTCCACATTTTGTTATGTTATAGCCTCTGTATACTGCATAACCAATATAGATACCACATAGAACACTTCTAAGCAGGAGTTTTTTGAAGTAACTTACTGCCACAGATTGAGAAACGTGTACCGCATGCTCACCTCACATGTGCAGCTTTCAGGTTCACATGCTTGTCCACTATACTGTTTGATTCCATGCCCAGTACAATAATAGTGGAATATACTGCAAAAATAAAATACCAGAGAAAAAGGCTAAAGGAACCCTGGGGGTTCTAGTCTGCTTTGCTAAATGTGGACTAGACTTCTGCTTGTACAAATGACTGGAGATAAATAGGATTTGTTTAATATAAGCATCAATAATGTCAATGACATTTTAAAACATTGACAATGCTTTTTTCAAAAGCCAAAATATAGAATCAATAATGTACGGCAGTTTCATTTATGATGCCTAATAATGCTTTAGGGATTTTACTTCTTTGCAAAGCAAGGGAATAGCTTTCAGGCTACATAATATATATAATAACATAGTTAATTTATTTCTTTTTATTTGTCGCCAGTTGTGTATTCTCTTTGGTTTTCTCCCACAGTCCAAAGACGTACATACAGATGAAATGATTCTTTGCATGCTATTACAGGTTCATTGGAATGCTTTTCTTTGCCTACCCTACCCTACCCTACCCCTCCATGAGACACAGACACACATGCAGGTGAGTGCAAGTTTAGGGGTCACAGCGCAGGCTCAGCTGGCATGCAGTGCCCCTGGAATCGGGGGTTAAGCACCTTTGCTCAAGGGGCCATAGACATATGACCATGTGACCAAGACCTGGGCTTGACCCAGCCACCTTCTGATCACAGGCGCAGCCTGGTGTCTCCTAATTGCTCATAATGTTGCATTTTTTTGTCAGCTAATCTGACAAAAAATGTAAAAGGTACAGCAGCAAACATAAATAAAGTACATAATACCCCATGTGATAGAGCAAAATTAGGAGATGGCTGTCATACTTACTTTTGTTGTTTAAAAGTTTAAAAGTCAGTTTGCCCTATATAATCCATAAAGAGAGCAGAGAGAGTTAGCACTACAATCTCTGTGGCTGAGGGTTTGACTCCTGCCTACAGTATGTGTATGTAGAGATACCTGTGTTCACAGCTACTTTGGTCTACTCCCTTAGTCCAACAATGTGTGTACTCTGTGAAGGTATGTGGGAGAGTGTTCCCTAAGATAAGCTGACCTGCTACCTAGGACGTCTCCACCTCCTGTCTTGCGCTGCCTGGGATGGGCTCTGGGCTCACAGCAACCTTGTGCTAGATGAGCAGTTAAGGTAGATGGGTGCTTGTTGCTTATACTTAAAAATCATTATGAATTGATCCATCATTTTGGATATGCATGACCTCATCAACATAATAAATTACCTTAATCGGTATATGAATTTTTCCTCTTCTACATCGACAATACATGTGGCTGATCATCAATATGCTACCTTTTTCTAAAAGAAGCTGTTTGACTATGAAGTGGCTGACGATGACATGGATGACACAGGATCACAATATTACGCTGGAGATTTATTGCGCAGGGCACATGAAACAGAATATGAGACTCTGGGACAACAGCTGTTGACAGGTATATAGTGATGGGCAGTTGGCAGCCATCTTTGGAGCCCATAGCAGTGACAGAGAGGGACAGACCAAGTCGGGGCAAAGGTGTGAAGAGAGGAAAGCCTGAAGATTTAGAAGCACTTCCGATGAACGATGGAGGGCCCAGCCTCCTCGTACTCATCTTTGCTGATCCACATTTGCTGAAAAGTGGAGAGGGAGGCCAGGATGGAGCCGCCAATCCAGACTGAATACTTGCGTTCAGGCGGAGCGATCATCTGTGGGAGAAGTGGGTAGAAGTCAGTCACCTCCTTCTTATAAGGCTACTCATCACCAAAGAGTGTCTACAGTATGTAGCACGCCAGATTACCTCTATACCTCAAAAATATTTTCAGTTTAGTGTTTCCCAAACCAGTCCTCGGGGACCCACAGATGGTCCACATTCTTGCTCCCTACAAGGGAGCTGGGAAGGAGCAAAAATGTGGACTGTCTGCAGGTTCCTAAGGACCATCATGGGAAGCATTGGTTCTGCCTGAATATGTCATTTGCATAAAATGAAACCCTGTATTTCTCCATGCAGACAATGCTCCTGGCTCCATTCCCCCCGGCTGTTCTTCTTGGTCTTCACAAGCACTTCTACTGCTGCTGATCATACAGTATGTCATTTGTGAAGAAATCTTGTACGTGTGACACACAGACAACATCTGTACCTTGATTTTCATGGTGCTGGGAGCTAAAGCAGTGATCTCCTTCTGCATGCGGTCACCAATACCAGGGTACATAGTGGTACCACCCGAGAGTACATTGTTGGCGTACAGGTCCTTGCGAATGTCAATGTCACACTTCATGATGCCGTTGTACGTGGTTTCATGAATGCCAGCAGACTCCATTCCTGTGAAGAGCACAGTCACATTGCAAACTGCTGCTCTAACTCAGTGAGGCCCACATACTGTATGGGCAGTGGTACTGTTGCTGATAACCCCACCATTTAAAGTTACTTTATTGTGCATCAAAACACCAAAAATGAATTGCAGGTAATAAAATCTCGCTGTTTTATGACTGACATCTTCCATGCTTGATCTGATGCTACATTTGGCCTGGCATGTATATGGTACCTTGCTGCTGGGGTTTAGTTTGTACTTAAAAGGCAACTGGGCAAAAACCTACATTTTGCTGTCAACTGAAAAACATCACAGGCAGGAGATGATTTAGCATTGCAAACATTTTTTTTTTTTTACAAAATATTCATGTAGTGGTGCTGGACTAAATATTAATGAAAATATAATTGCAATATTATTTATTCATACCACTATTACACTGCCAGCTATATTGACCCTGAACATGTAATAATGAATGCAGTGTTGGTTCGGATAATCGGAAGACACTGTTAGTAACAGACCAATGAAAGAAGGCTGGAAGAGCGTCTCGGGGCAGCGGAACCTCTCGTTGCCGATGGTGATGACCTGACCGTCAGGCAGCTCATAGCTCTTCTCTAGGGAGGAGGAGGATGCAGCGGTGGCCATCTCATTTTCAAAGTCCAGGGCCACATAGCACAGCTTCTCCTTGATGTCACGCACAATCTCACGCTCAGCTAACGGGTGGAAAGACAAAGTCACAATGATAATCAGCACCATACTCACTTCAGCAATCATGTGTTAATATCAAATGTGCTCTGGTTCAAGCAGCACACATTACGCATATTTTACAATATATATTTTTTCTGAGTAGATATACAATTACTAACCAGATAAATAGCCTTAAACTCTGATTGTCTTAAACTCTGAAAGTCCTTTGCACTGTACTATGTATATTAAAAATTAAATAGAACAGAGATCTTTATTATTTAATTCACTGTGTGTATGTAATACAATAGGTAATACAATGACTGGGCGATTATAAAAACAAGGGACTGGCGGATCAGGGATTTAAATATTTTTGACAGAGCAATGAATAAAGAAAAAGATGTCCTCAGTTAAGACCAGTAGATCTGGCCTTTCTAACAGTATTTCCATAGTACCTTTTAGCACTTAATCATACACACAAATGTTGTGTTAGACATGACCAATAGCCAGGAGATGGCAGTCTTTCGATGTCATTGAACCACTAAAGCACCAGAGGCATTGATTTTAGTATACTGAATTTCATACAGAGAAAAAAATAACTCCAGTGCCTACATTACTGTTCCAGCCTGTTCCATGACTAGAAAATGATTCAGTTTTTGTCAGCCAATTCAGATAAGATACAGTAACTTTATTTTGCAAATAGGGAGCACTCTTTTCCTGTAGTTAACTGGAAGGGCATTTCCTGGCCCGTGGGAAAATGACAAAGAGCGCAAAAGAGTGTTTTAGTTCATTTCCATGCAATATTACAAACATGAAGTCTTTCTCTCTACTGCAATAAACTAAAAGGAAAAAAATATTCAGCAGGGCAGTGACACGTCGTCTTGTGAGTCTGTGAGTGTGATGAGTGGAGGCATGTGTCGGGCAGACTCAGGGCGGGTAAGGCCACTGCTCTGCTTCCCACACGGTGTGGTCCAGCTGAAACACAACTCTTTATTGTTCTACATGCAGTGCAAGTGTGTCAGACAGAGTTATGGCAACAGACACACTTTCTGGATAACTAATGCACTGACTGCACTCTTAGGATGAATAGTGACATGCTTCCGATGTCTGGGATGCCACTCTCTGGAGTCACAGGACCCCCTGTCTCCACCCTCTGCACCCCCCACAGCTGCTAAGCCCACTCATGACTTTCAGCCACCCACCCCCCATCTGCCAAGTGCTGAAAACCCTCTTCTATTTTCGTTCTCTTATGTACTGCTCAGTTGCCTCTTACTGATATCCAGTCTGACACTGAAAACCTATGAAAATGAAGGGAGTTTCTGACCAGTTGTAACAAATGAGTAGCCTCTCTCAGTCAGGATCTTCATGAGGTAGTCAGTCAGGTCGCGACCTGCGAGGTCCAGTCTCATGATGGCATGGGGTAAGGCATAGCCCTCATACACCGGCACGTTGTGGGTCACACCATCCCCGGCATCCAGTACAATACCTGCGACAGTCAAAGACAAAAAACATTTTTATATCAGTGCAGGCAGCAATAGTAACAAAAAAAAAAAAAACACAAATGAATTTTTTAACAATTTGTTTCCTTATTTGTACAATTATCCAAAGGAAGTGGCATGGTAGCTACGCTGGCTAAAGCGCTGCTAGTTTGTATTGTTTGGATTAACTGTGAGAGCTCTGAGTGTTTGTGGGTTGTTTTCTTCCGTTACAGTGTTTCACTGTGTGTGTGTGTATATATATATATATATATGTATATATATACAGTGATAACAAAAGTATTCTATACTGTCAGAGAGCAGATTCAAGTATCAAGATTTGTATTCAATGCAGGTAGGGTGAAGTCAGTCAACTCAATTTCCTTTGTATGTTCTACTGCCCTTACTACAGTCAGACTTACCAGTGGTACGGCCTGAGGCATACAGGGAGAGAACAGCCTGTATGGCCACATACATGGCAGGCACATTGAAGGTTTCAAACATAATCTGCAGAAACAAGGACAAGCACAAACACCATTATATTATATACTATACTATAAAGTGGATGGACCACTGCATGAAATCAATAGGTTTTGGACTCAGACAGGTATACATTTCATTGGTCAGGTAGGTATGAAACTCTTTTATTTATGGGCTTTTAATAAAGTCATCTGCGACACATCATGACACAAAATGAAATGAGAGCATAGCTATACAGTTTAGTAGCAGATCCAGAGCATTTTCCAGTGGAAGGAGGACAGTATTAACCTGGGTCATTTTCTCCCTGTTGGCCTTGGGGTTCAGTGGGGCTTCTGTCAGCAGGACAGGGTGCTCCTCTGGGGCCACACGCAGCTCGTTGTAGAACGTATGATGCCAGATCTGTGATGAAGAACATGTGAAGTGGCAACACGTTGGCAAACAGGGAGACAGCGGCGTTTGCCTTCTCTTGTAAGTTGTCTTTAATTATCAATTTAATTAACGAATACCCAGAAAATCAAGAAAAAGAATCCTACTCTGAAATAGGCACCAGGTAGATTATTATTCCAATGACAATGACATATCAACAATACACACACCTTACAACAGAAAATATATCTGATTTTAAAATAAAATGTAAAATGAAGCAATGAATATTTTCTTACATTACAATTCTGTAAGGATGATGAATTATAAAATTTTTAAGTTTTTAAGTCAGCTGCACCTGATGATAAATGAAATGTCATTTTTGACAGATAGCTCGATTTTGTCCATGAATCAGTGCACCTTTTCCATGTCATCCCAGTTGGTAATGATGCCATGCTCAATGGGGTATTTCAGGGTGAGGATGCCTCTCTTGCTCTGGGCCTCATCTCCCACGTAGCTGTCCTTTTGGCCCATACCCACCATCACACCCTGGAAGAAAGAACAGTGTTGGTTACAGTTCCACGGGTTGGAAAGTATAAATCTAACTGACCATCAATGCTGAGCACTTTTCTGAGCATACCAGGCAATTTTCTTGTCATCCCGGTTGTGAGCCCTAAGGTTTGCTGTCTATATATGACGGATTACTAAGATTTAGTAAGGTGTTCTACATTTAGTCTATGTGTATTGTGAATGGGGCTAAAATGGGTTAACACTGATTTTCAAATTCCTGTAGTAAAGTTCTTGGTACAATTCCTTAGTGGTCTACTAATACTAAAGTATCAGTTTAATTATACCTGCGGCAACATTGCTTCAAGTCACTTCACGTTTGGTCATCAGTATCTCAAGCATCGCTAAATATGAATGCCAAAAGATACCCTCTGCTTATCTTAAGACACCAGGCTAAAGGGATTATGAACTGCAGCCCAGATGCCATCATACCATTGAGACGTGCTAATGCTTACACAATTAGTGCCTCATCATTAAAGGATTATATACTGCTTACTAGTGAGGATGAGCCAAACTTGAGACGAGTAACATTGTAAACCCAAAGACCTCGAAGGACATGTGGTAAGATGGGGAAGAGTAACATATCTGGAGAAGGAAAACTGAACTAAGATAAGAACAGTGTATGATGGTTGGACAATGCTCTCTTTCTGTCATGTTGCCATAATGAAAAAAGTCAAAACATATACAATTTTTCTTTTTAAATGTACATGGCCACGGCAACTGGGCAACAATGTAATCAGAGAGAAATACTCACCTGGTGGCGAGGGCGGCCCACAATGGAAGGGAAGACAGCTCTGGGGGCATCATCGCCGGCAAAGCCTGCCTTAACCAGGCCGGAACCATTGTCACACACCAGGGCAGTGGTCTCCTCCTCGTCACACATGTTCACTCAGACAGCTGTAACCCTGCACTCCAGAGCAACATAGAGGATCAGTTTTATTAGTGTGGTGGATATCCTAAACATTACTGACAACCAATAAATAAATGCAGGTATTACAATTTCTGTTCAGTGAGTGTTCTGCTACAGCAGAAATAGATTAAGAAAAAACAACCTACAAAATACTTACTACACTATTTTAATAATAAACCTGCAGCCATTGCCTTGAAATTTACTCAGTTTTCATTAGGTATATTGGTTATCCAGATCCACATCTTTCATAGTTATCCAGGATTTTAAGAGTTTAACGGTCATGTCATGTTTAAGGGTTGTATCACAATAGTTAGTTATCAATAACTAACAGAAGATAAATGTAAATAATACGATAATGGACTGAAGTAACCCGAGACCTTCTAAAACTGCAGCATCAACTAAACTTTAGACAACAAAGTTTATAAGCTAATTATGCTTTTCACTCAAAAATATAAAAAAATGAATTATTTTCAATACCAATTTGCCCTTGTGAATATGGAATGACCTTTCTCCAGCTGTATTAATTCTGACTCAAAAATGTTCTTTTAAAGGGCGCTTGCACTAATATCACTATAAAAAGAGAACAGAGTCTCTCGTGCGACTCACCTAGGAGAGCTGGAGAGGAGGCTTGTGAGCTTGTGCTCCCTTGAGAGAGTAAAAGCCAAGCTTCACCTGGTCCAGGCATTTATACAGGGATCCCCACGGTCCCTGCCACCGAATACCATCAGCCCGTCAGCCCTTTTTAGGAGACATTGCCATGCTAACAAGTGGACTTAAAGTCCAAAGGCAGTTTGTCCTCCATGAAAAAGGACACAATTGCTGTGTAAAGCTGGAATCCATCCCACCAAATAGGTGGGCAGAAGTCTTTGTATGGGTTTAATATTAGACTGTAATTTATTGCATGGAGACACGTGGCCCATTGTGGGAAGACAGGTCGACCGTGTGTCATAGAGGATGGCATTTTGGAATCCTGCGGCATTGCACACTATAAATAAGGTCCTGTGCATAAGTCATAATGGAGGTATGGCCTTTTGTCTGTCCATCCACTGGGGCGTCACTACAGCAGGGATTCCATACAAAGTACTACAGCGGAAACTCAACCTCCAAAATGCCTTCAAAGGAAATTTCCTTCTGCAGCGGGTTTAATGACAGCAATGGTACACAAACCTCCACCAATGACAATTAGAAACAAACAAATCCAATTTAAATGCAGTCAGAAAATCACTGTTAAAGAAGACATAAAAATGAAAAGCTATCAAGTCACAAACTCGTAAAGATAGATTTGAACTATGATCTTGCCTTTTCATTTGTATGCCAGTGCCGCAAAGTTCAGAGAAAGAACAGCAAAGAAGCGCTAAGAAGAATGAGAAAATAATTCCAAGAATAATAATTGCATTTCAAGAGGTCAATGAGCACAGAGGACAAAAGGTTGTTTTCAACAGCTTTATTAAAATGCCTCATTTCGACAAAAAATCTGTAGTAGGCAAGAACACCCTGCACTATATTGCACGTTTACCCTATCAATGATACTCAATGGTGAGGGAACAGTCTGGTGAGGCAAAAGATGCTGATCACCACCAGCTCTTCTTAAAAAATAGATATTATATAGAAAATACCTTGGATGCACTCAGTAGCTTTTAACATAGATTTGATTCTTCATTCACACAATATATACAAATCAGTAGGAACGCAAGAGAAATAAACGTCTTGACAGAGTACACTGATGCACATATGACTTGCCAAAGAAACAAATCTCAATGTACAATGAAGGTTTTAATATGACGTGCCAAACCTGATATACATAAATCCTTATATAATATACTCTTATCCTAATAGGACTGCTTTTAAATAAATTAAAACAGCAGAGATCTGTAGTGCATAGCTCAACCAGCAGCTAAAAACAAGATTGGGAGGCCATTGTACTTCAGTACATTTAGACTTGAGTATGACCATGTATTTGTTTTGTATAGTTTTTGCAAAACTTTAATCTTGAAGTTATCTTCAAGATGGTTGAACAATTTAAGCAGCAATGTCAACATTCAACTCAAAATGTGTCATTCTTTGCTTAACACATTTTGTAGATTTCCAGCATTTGTTTTGCTGCAGTATTAATTGTGATACATTTTAATAGGGCCCTGAGGGTGTGAAGGTCTGTGCTGCAAAGCCCCTGTGAAGAGCCCTTGGAGTCATTTAATGCTGGCCAGCAGAGTTAACTGTTCTACAGGGTACCAGTGAAGCACAAAAATACGATGACGTGCAGAGTCAGCAGATATGCAAGAAAAAGGTAACGAGATTTAGCCCGTGACGTCAGCAGCTTGGAGCAGTACAGGCTCCGCCCCCGCAGCCACCGCTTGCAGGACAGAACTCCGCCTTTCATCTGGTGGGTGAAAAAATAACTTACACTACAGCCAACAAGCTCAGGTTCTGCATGGTTTATGACGTGCTGATGAAATTCATTGTCTCATGACAGCACACAGTAAGTAAAAAGCTCCTGCTCTTAATGATGGAGACAGAGGTGAACACTGGAATGCACTAACCTTGCGAGTGACAACATTCTCACTGGGGTCAATGATAAGCGCTTCCCGTTCATCCTCAGACTCCAGGTGAATAGTGAATTCTCCTTGACTTGCCCTGGAAATGCTAGCATTCATGCTGAAACACAATAACACAATAACCAAAAACTGTCAGGTGCCATGACAGGAAATAAAATACAATGTGTACAAAAAAAAAAAAAATCACAACATACTGGAGTTTGCAAAGATTCTCTGGAGTTGACAGTTATTGTGAGTTTATCTACAGACAGTGTTTGGAAAAGGAACGCAGGAGCTAGAGGGCCTGAAGTGATGACGGCACCTTTTCACTCTCTCCTCAGCGAGTCCCAGAGCTTCTTCAGCCAGCTGCCGCCTGGCCCGTTCCTCTGTCAGGCTCTCTGCAAGCTGGGTCAGGTCATGCTGCGTAGAGACTAGCTGC